>JAOXOE010028474.1:0-16091 GCA_028565055.1 Phoeniculus purpureus | reverse complement strand
CTGCTGTGGCAGGGGGATTGGACTAGGTGATCTTTTGAGGTCCCTTCCAATCCCTAATGATTCTATGATTCTATGATCCTGCTCTGGCAGGGGGATTGGACTAGATGATCTTTTGAGGTCCCTTCCAATCCCTAACAGTTCTATGATTTGAGGTCCTTTCCAATCCCTAATGTTCTGTGATTCTGTGATCTCCCTGATGAGGAAAGGCTGAGGGAGATGGGTCTCTTAAGCTGGGAAAAGAGGAGACTCTCATAACCATTAATGAGGGATGACCTCATTAACGTTTGTAAATAGGTGAGGGGTGGGTGTCAGGAGGATGAAGCCAGGCTCTGCTCAGTATCATCCAATGATAGGAGAAGGGCCAACGGATGTGAGCTGGAACATAGGAGGCTACACATCAATATGAGAAAGAACTTCTTCCCAGTGAGGGTGATGGAGCCCTGGAAGGGGCTGCCCAGGGGGGATTGTGGAGTCTCCTTCTCTGGAGATGTTTCAAACTCATCTAGACGTGTTCCTGTGTGACTTGGTGTAGGTGATCCTGCTGTGGGAGGGGGATTGGACTAGAAGATCTTTCGAGGTCCCTTCCAATCCCTAATGTTCTGTAATTCTGTGAGTCTCTTGCTGCTCTGTGCTCAGGAATAAAAATGGAACTTTCTATAGGCTGCTTCTCATGGAGCTCATCTGTGCTTCATGTCATCATTTAATGTAGGAAGCAATTTATGACGACACAGATCATAAAAAGCCTCAGTGCATCATTTGAGCTGCATAGGTTGTCAGATCAATCAGTGTTGCTGTGATCACATCATTTGCCTTGGTGTGTAAGAACAACCAGCCACCATCTCTATGACACAGAAGTATAAACATTATCATGCCAAAGATGCTCTTTTGCAGGCATATGTCAGACATACTATATACCTGTAGGATGTCCTATATACCTGTAGGATAATAGGTTTAATAACGTTTAATGGGCGTTGAGGGCAAGAGAATGTTCACACCGAGCTGTCCTGAGCAACACTGGCCGTTTATTTGAGTAGACAATAGCTCAAGTGTTGGAGATGTCAGCCATGCTTCAAGCTATTTGATTTATTTATATTGGAGACACCAAAATCAATTTCATCTTAGACAAAATTCATTATCCTGGAGCGACGGCAGAGCTGCTAACGCAGCGCCAAGCTCGATGCCGGTTTTCTCAAGAAAGAAGAAAACGTCACTTCTCCTTCTCTTCACAAAGCCGTGACCCTTAGAAAGGGAGTTTTTAGTACAAGTTCAATGTGTAAAAATCACGATGGCATCTTTCTCTGCATAGGCAAATCCCATAGGTTAAATTCCTCCTTTCTTTTTATAGCTGCAGAGTTCTTCCTCACCTGAATCACCTCTACTGAGGTGTCTGGCTGGTGCTGCAGTGAGGGAGAAATTAGTTGTCTTCCAGCTTTTTGCTCCTATGGACCCTGAAGTTTTTACAGCTTTTTCTAATGAATAGTTTTAGGGAAACCCCCAGCAGCTATTGTAGGTGCCTTCGGTGTTTGAGAATAGCCAGAAGACCTCATGCTTTTACCATGGTTTCTGTTCTGTTCTAACGTAAGGGTTGTACTGGGAACCCCTACGCTACCAGCAGAGGTGGGTAAAACCCCTCCGAAGCATTAGGTGCTGCTTAGAGAATCATAGAGGCATAGAATCATCAGGGACTGGAAGGGGCCTCAGAAGATCGTCTGGTCCAATCCCCCTGCCAGAGCAGAACCAGAACGGCACAGGGCACAGCATTTCAGCAATGGGACTTCTGAACAGTCGTGTCTGCAGAGGTTTAACTGCTGGAGTGCAGGAATTATTGAAGAGCTGGCTGGGACGTAGGAATCACTGAGTCTTACACTGCCTGCTCAGAGACAGGAATTACTGTGATCTCCTGCTTGGCAGGTGACAAGAAGAAACAAGGCAAGACTAGCTGGTGTCCTTCGGAGGAGGGTTGAGACTGAAACGGGAGGACAGTGCCTTCTTTTCCTGCTCCTCTGACCAGTCCTGGCAGATGGGAAGGTGTTTATTACCATCCACTGCAGCGGCCAGCCTGTTATTGAAATGAGTAATTGAAGTGGTCATCCCTCTGCAGTAGGCGACAAAGAGTGTGAAGATGACAGGGCACTGTGAGGCACACTGCGAGCTCTCTGTGTGTGAGCACTAACAGCTACTAGGCAGGCAGGTCTAATAATCTCAGATTTTTTTTTTTAAATTCCTTTTGAGGGGCATTTTCATCCCATAGAGAATCTTATCTCATCGTTGCTTCCCATTCCTGTAATGTCTCTTGAAAGTGGGGAGTCAGAGGGAATCGTTTTAACCCTGCATTAAAGGATGTTCAGCTGCTTGTTTTATCCTTCCTTTGCAAGGTCAGTAGCAAGAATGTTCAAACTACAATCCATACGTCTGTGTTCTGACCTTTCCATGGTCAACAGCAAGAGCTCTCAAGCTTTGATCCATACTTCTATGTTCTGACCTTTCCATGGTCAACAGCAAGAGCTCTCAAGGTTTGATCCATACTTCTATGTTCTGACCTTTCCAAGGTCAATAGCAAAAGTTTTCAAGCTTTGATCCATACTTCTATGTTCTGACCTTTCCATGGTCAACAGCAAGAGCTCTCACGCTTTGATCCATACTTCTATGCTCTGACTTTTCCAAGGTCAACAGCAAGAGCTCTCACGCTTTGATCCATACTTCTATGTTCTGACTTTTCCATGGTCAACAGCAAGAGCTCTCAAGGTTTGATCCACACTTCTATGCTCTGACCTTTCCATGGTCAACAGCAAGAGCTCTCAAGGTTTGATCAATACTTCTATGCTCTGACCTTTCCATGGTCAATAGCAAAAGTTTTCAAGCTTTGATCCACACTTCTATGTTCTGACCCTGCACCAAACCTGCCCTTTCATCTCTCACATTCAGTTCTTTGCAGGGAGAGGTAATGACAAAAAATTGTCTCTGTAGCACATTGCAGAGTCTATTTCAGTGCTCTTAGTATTGATCGATGCAGGTGAGGAACAATTCCGTGACCTCAAAAGAAACACAAGCTTGAGTTTTCACAATTTGGGATGAAGCAAAATGGACAGTAGCAGCCTTGGAGGTTCCATGAGTCACACACAAAGGAGGAGTTGTTGCACACCCTCATGGGAAAATGGATGGGTGAGAAGCTCTGGCAGGAGTCACTTGGAGTGATGCACAAAACTGAGCAGTTAAGTGACAGAAAGTGAAGCCAACACTCTGACTCTGAGCGATGGCTGTTCCAGAAATAAACTGTGAAAACATTCTGGATGAAGAAAGGATCAGTCAAAAACCTGGCACTGAGATGGACCAAGGAAGGGAACTCAAGCTAACCTCAGTAGCTTCAAGTATTGGTGCCAATAAAAATAAAGGGCTAAAAGGCAGCAGTGTCATCTAATGACAGAACAAGGGGCAACAGGTGTCAGCTGGAACAGAGGAGGTTCCACATCAATATGAGAAGGAACATCTTGATGATGAGGGTGACAAAGCACTGGAAGGGGCTGCCCAGGGGAGTTGTGTAGTCTCCTTCTCTGGAGCCATTTAAAACCCATCTGGACATGTTCCTGTGTGACTTGATGATCCTGCTGTGTTGGGGGGATTGGACTGGACAATCTTTTGAAGTACCTTCCAATTCCTAATGTTCTGTGATTCTGCCTGGACATGTTCCTGTGTGACTTGGTCTAGGTGATCCTGCTGTGTCAGGGGGATTGGACTAAATGATCTTTTGAGGTCCCTTCCACTCCCTAATGGTTCTGTGATTCTGTGTTGTTTTTGCAAATAACTAACCCAAAAGCACCTGATTGCACTTGATGACTTGTCACAGAATCACAGAACATTAGGGATTGGAAGGGACCTCAAAAGATCATCAATTGTCATAAGAGCTTGGTGCAAAACAAGGTTCTGGATGCATGAGTGTGCCTCAGTTTACCTCCAATCCCACAGGATTTGAGGCACAGGATGTAATCAAGGTCTGTAGAATTGCTACTCTCTATGTGCAGGGCTTTTAAATTTATCATTTCCCTATTGGTAAGAGTCTGCTCAACAAACTCTAATCAATCCCTGCATGATAATTCCTGGGATTAGCCATCTAAGTCTGTCCACAAGCTTAAGTTCTCCTTAGGTAGATACTCGGGTAAGACAACTTTGTCAGATAAGGTAAGGGAAACACATAATTCTTTTATTTTATGCATCTGGCAGTATTTCCAAGACCAATTTTCAATTTGCACTCACCCATAACAATTACCAGCATCCACAGGATCATCAGGGATTGGAAGGGACCTCGAAAGATCATCTAGTCCAATCCTGGGATAAGGCTTCGTTTCATTTTATGAAGCCTGCTTGGTCTTTAGAATTCATGAACTTCAAGCTGCTTGAAGTTCCTTTCACAACGCAGGGGGTAAGTGTTGTGGAGAGGGAAGAAAGCTTCACGCATGACTTTGAGCAGAACTCAGGGCTTCTGCGCAGCGCTGCCGTCAGTGGGTTCGAGAAAGTTGAGGGAGCTCCTGTAGGGCGGGCGAGGGATAAGCTGAAAAGTCATCCTGAGTGCAGCTCTCTGCTGTTCACCGACCGAAAAGATGAGGAAAGCAAAGTTTCCCCAGGTCAGTGTTATCTGTTGTTTTCATTAAGGATTTGGACAGCAGAGCAGGGAATGCTGTTGTTAAACTTTCAGGCAAAACCAAGCAAGGGCAGGAGAACTGCAAACGCTCGGGAGGATCGGAATGCGAGGTGTCGATTGATTGGAGCAATACTGTGAGACCAACACGGTGCAAATCAGTCGGAGGAGGGGGAAAATGCCAGGGGTGAGTGTAACCAGCTGTGTGGGCACGGTGGGGAAGGCTAGGAAAGGTCCTCATTCTGTAGAAGAGAACCAGCGGCTTTTAGAGGATTGAAAACCGAGTGAAGAGCAGCGGTGACTTGGTGCTCTGCCTCGTGATACGGAGTGAAGGGTTTAAACTAAATCAGGGCAAATGTTTGCTGCACCATAGGAAAACACATTCAGAGCACTAGGGTTAGCGAAGCTCCTGAACAGGATGGATGTCATTGGAGATTCTTTGGCACCACTGACAAATAAAGTGCAGCAGCAGGTGAAAAGCTTATTAGTGGTACCTGTGCTCTGTGGTTCTCTGTCAAGCTGCTGTTTACAGAGAAATACTGGTCATATTGCTAAACATATAGTCTCCTCTCACGTGTTTATGATAGAAGCATCATGGCTGGACAGGACCTCCAGGATCACATGAATCCAGCTCCCACCCCAACATCTCCCTAATACTGGTCATACTGTTAAACATGTGTTCTCCTCTCGCATGTTTATGATAGAATCATAGAATCAAGGGGGTTGGTTAGCAGATCAAGAGAGGTTCTTCTCCTCCTCTACTCTGCACCGGTGAGACAACATCTGGAGTATTGTGTCCAGTTCTGGGTCCTTCAGTTCAAGAGGGATGTGAAGCTGCTGGAGGGAGTCCAGCGTAGAGCAGTGAGGATGATGAAGGAAGTGGAGCACCTCCTTTATGAGGAGACGCTGAGGGAGCTGGGACATCTTGAGCTTGGAGAAGAGGAGACTGAGGAGTGACCTCATTAATGTGTATAAATATGTGAAGGGTGGGTGTCAGGAGGATGGAGCCAGGCTCTGCTCAGTGGCATCTAATGACAGGACAAGGGGCAGTGGGTATGAGCTGGAACGGAGCAGCTTCTACATCAATATGAGAAGGAACTTCTTCACGGTGAGGGTGACAGAGACCTGGAAGCGGCTGCCCAGGGCGGGGTCTCCTTCTCTAGAGATGTTTAAGACCCACCTGGATATGTTCCTGTGTGACTGGATCTAGGTGATCCTGCTATGGCAGTGGGATTGGACTAGATGATCTTTCGAGGTCTCTTCCAGTTCCTAATGTTCTGTGCTTCTGTGAACAGTACCATCAACTCGCAATGCTTTCTGTTTTACAGATGAGGAACTTGAAGAATAAATACTACAAAACAGAAAGTTACAAGAATTTCAGGCAAAATCAGCAAGAGAAAAGGTAATTGAAAAAGATTGTAGCGAGATCTGTCAAAACACTCAGCAGTGTTTCAGTTCCAGGCTTGTCCAAGTCTCTTTACCAGCTCAGGTTCTGAAATCCTGTTTTGGGGCCTGCCCAGATAAGCTTTGGTACTCCATCAGTAGCTGTCTTCAAACAGAGTCAAGGTTCACTGCTGAAGACTCCAGGTCCACGTTAGCAGCTGCAGGGCCCGATGACATAGACCTTCCTAGAGCATTGCTAGTGTTCCTGCTAGCAAGAACTAGTCCAGCTCAGTTATTCACATTGTGCTAGTGGAAGGGTGATTAAAAGCTGGCTGTGATAACCACACCCCTTTGTGGACTGAATCCCTTGCTTAGTTTTGGCATTGAAAAACAGAATGGTGTTACCTCAGGTCACCTGCTTTAGGGTGGTGGAAGCAGAACATGTCCTCAGGAACCAGTGTCAGAATGGGTGCTTACCAGGGTAGCTTGTTTAGACCCTGGAGAATAAATGTGCCGAGCAGGCTCACACAGAGCCTAGCTTGTTTAGGGCCTGGAGAATAAATCTTATGAAGAAAGATTGAAGGAGCTGGGGCTCTTTAGTTTGAAGAACAGGAGGCTAAGAGGAGACCTCATCACTCTCTACAACTATCTGAAAGGACGTTGTGGAGAGGTTGGTACTGGTTTCTTCTCACAGCAGTTAGTGATAGAACAAGAAGGAATGGGTTCAAGCTACAGCAGGGTATGTTTAGACTTGACATTAGGACAAATGTTTTCACAGCAAGAGTGGTCAGTCCCTGGAATTGGCTGCCCAGGGAGGTGGTTGAGTCCCCATCCCTGGATGTGTTTAAAGATCTTTTGGATGAGGTGTTGAGGGATGTGGTTTAGGAGTGAACTTGTAAGGTAGGGGAGATGGTTGGACTGGATAATCCCAGGGGTCTTTTCCAACCTGAGTGATTCTTTGACCCACTGTGTCCACGGGCCGTCTGGGTAAAATTACCGTCCATTTTTGTGTGAGTGAATGCTCATTATTGCCAGCATAGCAATTGTTTTGCATAAATAAGGAGAACAAATTCGCTGTGGCATTACAGTGACATGAGGAGGTTCCAGCATTACCCTAAGTCATGTTGCAGTTACCTTAAACTGTTTTCTGTCCGTGTATGTTAGGATCCTGTTTGAGCCACTCTGCTGCTGCGCACAGTGTTGTTATTCTTGCTGAATCTATCTCTGTCCAGCTAAATTATTAAAAGCAAACGTGTTCTTGCGTGCGCCATGACATAGAGAAATTGTCAGAGGTGTAAGCATTCAGATATCGCAGCTATTGCTAACCATATGAATATCCCACTCAGTAACACACAGAGTGCCAAAGCAGATAGTAAATTATAGCTACATTTGAGGAATACGCATTTCTCACAGTAAAAGATACATTTTTATGGTTTATGGCATCATTTTTATGGCCCGGATTTGCATTGTCTATTATACAATTATATGTGGAACAGCAGGGCTTGGGATTTGTCTTTATCCGAACAAGTTAAATTCATTCCATAATAAACATTAAAGATACGCTGCTGTATTAAGTTGTGGAGAAAATGAAAGGCAAGGAGGGAGATAAGTGGTTATAATAGGTGGTTGAAAAGTGCTCCTGCTGTGCAATATTGGGCAGTAAACAAATTAAGTTTTGTGAGAAATCAGTTAATATTTTTGTGATTCAAAATTTGGCTTCGCGAAGGAAGCACCAGCCAGACCCATTAGCCGCAAAATGCTTGTAGCTCAACAATATTCTACAGTAGTTTTATTTAATCACTGCTTGGGAAAAAATTGTGTCAGCTTGTAAACTGTATGATAGGACAAGGGGCAGTGGGTGTGAGTTGGAACTTAGGAGGTTCCACATCAGTCTGAGAAGGAACTTCTTCCCAGTGAGGGTGACGGAGCTATGGAAGGGGCTGCCCAAGGAGGTTGTAGAGTCTCCTTCTCTGGAGACATTTAAAACTCACCTGGCCATGTTCCTGTGTGACTGAATCTAGGGGATCCTGCTATGGCAGTGGGATTGGAGTAGATGGTCTTTCGAGGTGCCTTCCAATCCCTAATACCCTGTGTTTCTGTGATTAATTACCTGATCAGTCTTTATATCATTAGTTATTTTCTGTGTGAAGCACTTTATTTGCTTCTTTAGGAGAATCCAGACCACTGTGTGGGCATTTTCCATAGCTTGCTGAAATTAAGAGCAACCCTGAGGCTGCCTAAGTCTTGAGTTATGCCTGGTTCAGCTCCTCCTACTCAGCCTAAAGTTCAGCACAATATAAAGAGGCTCAGAGGCTCTTTCATGTCTGCTCCAATGAGATTCTGTTCCCAGCAGGATGCTTGGACATGTACATTGTCCATCCGATTGGCCTTTCTCAGCTTCTGAGATTAGCTGCCACTCTCAGTTGATCAGAACGAACTTTTCTGTGTGGAAAAAAAACCACAAAAGAAAGCCCTTTGTTTCAAGTCAATCTTCAAGGGAATGACAATAAAAAGAGTTGGATCAAAGGGCAGTATCGGGCTGCCCAGGGGGACTGAGGATTCTCCTTCTCTGGAGACATTTAAAACCCACCTGGATATCACAGAGTCACTCTGGAAAAGACCCCTGGGTTCATTGAGTCCAACCATCCACTCTACCTTACAAGTTCACCCCTAAACTAGAACCTTCAGCACCTCACCCAAGCAGTCTTTAAACACATCCAGGGATGGCGACTCAGCCCCCTCCATGCGCAGCCCATTCCAGTGCCTGACCATCCTTTGTGTGTAAAAATTCTTCCTAATATCAAGTCCGTTCCTGTGCGACTGGATTGAGGGGATCCTGCTGTAGCAGGGTATTTGACTAGATGATCTTTCAAAGTCCCTTGCGATTCCTAATGTTCTGTGAAGAGACTTGTTTGCAAATGGCAGCACTATGCCAGTTCTTGAGTGTCTGTGAGCAGTTAAATACAGACAAAACAAACAAACAACATGGCTCCACAATGGTCTTCAGCCTTGTGAATGCCTTGAGACTCTTACTAATTAATTTTTTGCTGACCCACTCAGGCTCTGATAGCTCAGCGGAGGTGACGCGACCTGGGAGCAGAACACAGAGCTGGCTGAGAGCCGACAATCTGGTGTCTTTGGGGCTCTGCTCAGCTCCGATGTCATGAGTTCTGGCAACAGCATAACAGCCTTGCTGAGAAAGCTGCTGGAGCTCAAGCTGTTTTCCTAACCTGACAAGTCAAATGCTTGCAGATGCAGATGAAAAGAGAAGGGTACGGTGCTTACATAGTCTGCTGCTGATTTTTCTTCATTCATAAATGCAAAGATTATTGAATAATATAAGGGAGAAACTAAAACATTGTCCAGGGAACATATTACCCTCTTTTTTGTTTTTGCTTATTAGAAGGAATGAAGAAATTAAAGACTACAGGAGTCCACTTGCAGGTTGTTGTCACTCAAACATTCTAAAATTATCCCTGCTTCTAGAAGAGAAACATAGGTTGTAAACACTGGAGGCTGAGTGCTCACAGAGACCCAGAAGCTAATTTATAATCTGCTTTGCCGAGTGCACCTCAAGGGAGTCTCTCTAAGCAACAGTTATTCTTAAGGGAATTATCTTCTCTGGTTTTCCTCCATGGAGCTCTAGCCAAAAGAAAAGGTAACCCTTCCAGCCAGCTGTGCCCCCAAACACTTCCAAAACTCCAGGATGTTTTTTGAGGAGATTCTGCTTCACACAATATGTTCTGGCAGCTGTATTTATCCCACCCTCTTAAGGCCAGCAGGTAAATATATATTTCCTTGAGATACATGCATCCGTCTGAAATCCCCAAAGACTTCTGAAGTAGGAATGATAATCACCACAGGTACATCTTCAGTACATTGAGGAATGATTTCTGTAGGGTGCTGCCCCTTCTGTTGTGAGGAGGGGGTATTTTAGGATTGGTAAAACTCCTTCTTAAGTAGCAGAGGGGAAGCTGGGTCTCATTAGCACAGACAAAAGGAGACTGAGGGGTGACCTCATTAATGTTGCTAAATATATGAAGGGTGGGTGTGAGGAGGATGGAGCCAGGCTCTGCTCAGGGGCATCTAATGATAGGACAAGGGGCAGTGAGTGTGAGCTGGAATGCAGGAGGTTCCACATCAATCTGAGAAGGAGCTGCTTCCTGTTGAGGGTGACAGAGCCCTGGAAGGGGCTGCCCAGGGTGGGGGTTGTGGAGTCTCCTTTTCTGGATACGTTTAAAACTCTCATGGGTATGTTCCTGTGTGACTGGATCTAGGGTATCCTGCTGTGGCAGTGGGATTGGACTGGATGATCTTCTGAGGTCCCTTCCAATCCCTAATGTTCTGTGATTCTGAGACAAAGGAAGTGTTTTAAACCCTAGTTCAGGGACACTTCAAAGCAAGCACTAAATTTTAATTTAGAAAAGATTAGATTTACAAGTTGTGTCAAGCTTGAATGTGGCAACTGATTCATTATAGAAAGATTTTCATGAAAGTTTACCTTCATGAATACTTTCTCTGTTTCTTTTCTGTTTTGAGGCCCGGGGTAATCATTAGCTGATTGAACATAGAATCGGTTCAGATCACAACTTGTCTTTTGATTCAGTGCATGCAGTCATGCTCCCACCACACAACCCTTTCAATGAAAACACAAATCCAGAATAGCATGGAAGTCCAATTCACCTCACCATGTCTATTAAAACCATTCAACAAACAGTAAGAAAAATGTCTGGCACAGTGGGAAAGGGATAACATCTGCCTAAGTACACATTTCTGTCTGTGCTTTATGTAATGATTTGCTGTGATGGTTTTGTGTTTTGCTTTTCCTAGTGACAGACAGAGGTATTTCAGGATGTGACTCTATCATTGTGTTTCTGATGGGAAAATTAGCACTTCCTTTCTTTAACTGCAGATGCTGGTGTGCTGTTAGTGAACAGCACTATCTGTCCTGTCAACTAGCTGACTGTGGGTTGCCTCTTCTGGTAAGTGGAAGCTTTCTGAAAGCGCTCAGGCGGTGAAAGGTGAGCTTTGATGTAAGACCACAAATCACTGAGAGGCGGATTGTTGTGCTTGTCATTAGGTTGATCAGTATTTCCAGTTCCTAGCATCACTTAACTCATTTGTTCAGTGAACACCTATGACCTCACAAAACTCATAACCATGGCTATAAACTAGTTCAATGCTCCTGAGTAAATGTATGTTAACTTGAGAAATAAATAGTTTTCTCCAAATAACAGGTATAAGCCCAACTCTAATTATGTTTTTATTTTTAATGAGATTCTGACATGGGTGGTATTTACTGCTAAAGACTTTATCCTAATAAATGACCATTCACGTGTGCATTTAAAATTTGAATTACCAGAAGCCATAGAAATCAGTCAGCACTGGAGATGTATGTCTGATTTAAAGCTGTCAGAAGGATCCTCTGAGAAGACAGAAAAAGAATTATTTATATTCCCATCATTTAAGAAATTAAAGCCCCTCTCAGCAGCACCTGAATACCTGTAAAGACATGCAGGAAGATCCTTCATAAATTACCCAGTGCATTTAAAATAAAGGTTATTCAGGGTAATTATATAGGACAGTCCAATAGAGTAGGGTGAGGAAATTGCTTGAGTCCATTAATTTAATTAGTGTGCTGTCAGAGAAGGATCAGTTAGAGGTGTGCGTCAGGTATTGCACTCTCTCCAGAAAAGGCAGACCATGTCTCAGATCTCCACATGTAAGTTTCCCCACATCACTGGCTGGTTAGAGAACTCCACCTGAGCTAAGCCCAGCAGTTACCACAGGACCAACCCCACAAACATCTAAAGGGCTAACATGACTCCATATGAGAAGGAGCTTCTTCCCAGTGAGGGTGACAGAGCCCTGGAAGGGGCTGCCCAGGAGTCTCGTGGAGTCTCGTTCTCTGGAGATGTTTCAAACCCACCTGGTCATGTTCCTGTGCGACTGGATCTAGGGGATCCTGCTGTGGCAGGGGGGTTGGACTGAATGATCTTTTGAGGTGCCTTCAAAACTATAATGTTCTGTGATTCTGTGAAGGCACTATGTGAGTTCCTTACAGACTTCAGTGCTTTTACATGCACAACAGAGCACAGGCAGGACAATCTTAGAATCATTCAAATTAGAAAAGACACCTGGGATCATCGAGTCCAACCATCAATCCTACTCCACAAGTTCAGCCCTAAACCAGAGCCCCCAACACCATATCTAAGTGACTTTTAAACTCATCCAGGGATGGGGACTCAACCCCCACCCTGGGCAGCCCATCCCGGTGCCTGACCACTCTTTCCAGGAAGAGTTTCTTCCTGATGTCCAATCTAACCCTCCCCTGTTGGAGCTTGAAGCGCTTCCCTCTGGTTCTGTCGCTGATGACCTGTGAGAAGAGACCAGCACCAACATCTCTGCAGTGTCCTTTGAGATAGTTGTAGAGAGCCATGAGGTCTCCCTTAAGCCTCCTCTTCCTCAAACTAAACAACCCCAATCTCTCAATCTTTCCTCATTAGATTTATTCTCAGCTGAGGTCTTGCTGTTTATGTCTACCTAGATATAGTTGCCGCTTACTATTTCGCATTGCACGTACGGTTGATCACAAGTATCTTTGAAACCCTACATCATGGCATTAATTGTAGCTGTATGCTCAGTGAGGTGCAAAGAAAAGTCCTTCTCCTAAGCAGTCTTTCTCTAGAAAGTCCAAAGATATACTCTGGTTATGGATGACTCGGTGAAACTCCTATTACAACATTAGGGATTGGAAGGGACCTCGAAAGACCATCTAATCCAATCCCCCTGTCATAGCAGGATTACCTAGACCAAGTTGCACAGGAACATATCCAGACAGATTTTATACATCTCCAGAGAAGGAGACTCGACAACCCCCCTGGGCAGCCCCTTCCAGTGCTCTGTCACTTTCACCAGGAAGAAGTTCCTTCTCATATTGATGTGGAACCTCCTGTGTTCTGGCTGACACCCCTTGCCCCTTGTCCTGTCACTAGATGACATTGAGAAGAGCCTAGCTCCATCTTCCTGACACCCACCCTTCCCAGAAATAAAGTCAGGGCTTGACAGAGCTTCAGCTCATGAAATTGTTCCAGTTCCATTAATTTTATTAGACCCATATCAGTTTACACCAAGTAACTATATTCTTGTTATAGTCACTTCTTTATCTACTTGTTGCTTGTGTCTTGCAGTACAATTTGTGTGTTCAAATAAGTCAGCAGAAGGATTACAGACAAACTACAAAAATAGTGCTATTTTCTGGCCTGCCACTGGAAAACCCTGTTAAGGCCATAATTGATTTCATAACACAGATTTTCTCATCTTTGTTCCATTTTCTGAGACTCTCTAAAGGAAAAGCAACCTTCCTGAATGAGGAAGTAGACTTGAAATAATGATATGAGAAGAAAGCATATCCAGATAACCCACTTCCTTCTGTTCTACTTCTGAAGCTGCAGAGAGAAACTCGACAAAACACAGTTGTTTTTTTCACTCTAATGAGTAAATATCATCTGCAGAAATTACCTCCAATTTTTCCCCCTCACCCATGAAATTGTTTTGCTTCTTTATCTACAAAAATATTCTCTACATTGTACATGTCTACGAAGAGAATGAAAATTCTCCAAACAGATGCGTAAGGGTATATTGAGGAACGATGGACTGTAGCACTCAGACACCCACCCACCCAACCTCACAATCAGGAGCAGGTTGTCTTGAGCTGTTGGAAGATCACAGAAGCACAAGATTGTTTAGGCTAGGAAACCCCTCTGAGCTCATCCAGCCCAGCCCAGGACTGAACATCACCCCATCGGCCAGACCAGGGCACTAAGGGCCACAGCCAGGCTGTCCTTCAACACCTCCAGGGATGGGGACTCCCCCACTGCCCTGGCTAGTCCATTCTGGTGTCTGATCCCCTTTTCCATGAGGAAGGGCTTCCTAACACTTGAGTTCTGGAAGAGAAGTCTCTGAAGGATCTGTATTGTGTGTAGTGTACTGCAGCGCACGTCAGTGTGCTGCTACTGAGCTTCAGCAGAAGAACGTGAGCCAGCTCACCCTACACAGTCACCTATGTGAAGCAATACAAGTCACTTGAATACCACAAAGAGACTCAGTGTTCTCTTCAGAGGAGAGTGCTTTTGTCCAGTCACTCGGCTTCTGAATTGGGTGTCTAACGCATGGGGCCAAGCTGGCCACAGCAAACACACAGAGAAACCTGCATCGTCTTCAGGATGATATCTCAGAGAAACACTGACTGATGCAAGGTTGATGGTTGGACTGGATGATCCCAAGGGTCTTTTCCAACCTAACCTGAATGATTCTATGATGCTGTAATGTCATTGAAATTGTGTGCCAATAGGAACCCAGGGAATGTAGGTTATTCTCAGGCCCTGGATTGGGCTGCCCAGGGTGGTGGTTGAGTCCCCATCGCTGGATGTGTTTAAAAGTCGCTTAGATGTAGTGTTGGGGGATGTGGTTTAGGAGTGACCTTGTAGAGTAGGGTTGATGTTTGGACTCGATGATCCCAAGGGTCTTTTCCAACCTGAATAACTCTGTGCTCTTCACATCCCCTCTAACAGCTGAGTTGAGCTATCGTTGATCATTACAGGAAAGGAGGAGGTGTACCAATACAAACACCTTTCTTCAACCACTCCACCTCAGGCTATTATTTAACTGCTCTGAGCTCTGATTGTTATTTTTACCCACTTACCAAGTTGTTGTATAAGTTGTTTAGGAAAAAAGAACCTATGTGTTGCTTACTTAAAGCACCCTGTTCTGTTTTATAGCTGAAAGCTACTCAAGAGAAAATGCTCACCTAAAACTGGGGCAACAATATCAAGTGTGGCCGACTCAAGATCTGTGTCTTACGTAAACAGAGCCTGCGCTGCTGAGGCTCAAGGCTGACTACATGCTGTAAGCATCAGATACTGACATACATGAGATGTATCTACAACTACCTGAAAGGAGATTGTAGGAAGGCTGATGCTGGTCTCTTCTCCCAAATTACTAATGATAGGATGAGTGGAAATGGCCTCAAGTTGTGTCAGGGGAGGTTTAGATTGGATCTTAGGAGAAGTTCTCCCCTGAGAGAGTGGTTGGGCACTGAACCAGGCTGCCAGGGAGGTGGTGGAGTCCCCATTCCTGGAGGTGTTTAAAAACCGAGTAGCTGGAGCACTTGAGGCCATGGTGCAGGGGTTAGGGAGCTGGTGGGATTAGGGATGAACTTGAGCTCACCCAGCCCAGCCCAGGACCTAACATCACCACATCGGCCAGATCTGAGCACCGAGGGCCACATTCAGTCTGTCCTTCAACACCTCCAGGAATGGGGACTCCACCACTGCCCTGGGCAGTCCAGTCCAGGCTCTGATCACTCTTTCTGTGCCGAAGAGCTTCCTAACACCCAACCTAACCCTCCCCTGGCAGCTTCAGGCCCTGCCCTCTAGTCCTGGCGCTGGTTGCCTGGAAGAAGCTCAACACGGCTGGCGCGGTAGGGCCCGTCCAGCTGCAACCTCCACACTCGCGGGTGTCGCTGAGGGCGCAGCGGACAGCACCAAGCACTGACCGGCCCCACAGCCCTGCCCGGCCCGGCCAGGGGCCAGCGAGGGCCGCCCGCCACCGCGGCCAGCCCCAGCCCCGCCGGCCCCGGCGGGCGGCCCAAGTCTCGCGAGAAGTCGCCTCGGCGCGGGCTGGGGGATGGCGGCGCCGCTTGGGCGGAGCCTGTGCGAGGGGAGGTCGTCAGGGCGGCTCCCGGCGCTGCTCCTCGCCACCGGGATGGGCCCCAGCTCCTCACCTTAGTTCACCTCCTGCGTGCCGGCGGTGTCGGGGGCGCTGTGGAGCGGGCCACGGCCGCCTGCCATGGCCGAAGCAGGAGCGGGAAGCAGCGAGGGCCCCGAGGAGGAGCAGCGCCGTGCCCCAGAAGGTGGGGGCTGGGGCCGTTGTAGGGCGACAACCGCGGGCGGGTGGCGAGTGGGTGACCCGGCCCCGCTGTGACGGCTGCGGGGCACTGTGTGTGTGTGTGTGTGTGTGTGTGTGTGTGTGTGAAGGGGTGGGGGGGGGCTCTGTAGGGTACGACGGGAGCGCT
>JAOXOE010028473.1:0-16091 GCA_028565055.1 Phoeniculus purpureus | reverse complement strand
AGACATTTAAAACCCACCTGGACATGTTCCTGTGCGACTTGATCTAGGTGATCCTGCTCTGGCAGGGGGATTGGACTAGATAATCTTTCAAGGACCCTTCCAATCCCTAACGTTCTGTGATGGTTTTGCAGTAAGATGGCAACAAGAAACCAATAGACCAAGGTGTCATTTTTTTCTTTAATGCTGTTAAGATCTCTTTGGTTAAAGGCACAAGCTTTATAAACCAGAAAAATCAGATTTCAGCTGCACTTCTTTTTTAAATAATTTGCACACAGTGTGATTGTTTCCCATTACAAGAGATGACCTGTCAGCGATGCTTAAAGCACAGGTCTGTAGAGCTTGTGACTCACTGCCTGGGCAGCCCAAAGAACTGATCACTTCGCCCACCTCTCTCTCCTCTGCAAAACACATCACCGCTGTGCTGCCAACCACCACAAGGTCCAAAAGTGCACCGTGCACTTAAAAAAAAGAGTGCTCTGGGGAGACATCGCGGATCAAACGCCTGCACAGGTGAAAAAGCACAAAGAGCTACAGCTACCAGTTCTGCTATCCTCAATCCTGCCTGGCCTGCTACACAGTTTCAAAGAATAATGGTCAGGAACAGAAAAAAAGTGGGATTAGGGAATGGAAGGTAAGAAAATGTCAGTTAAAAAAACCCAACTGATAATGAGGTATCAGACAGCGTTGGTTTGAGGACTTCAACCAGCAATTATCAGCTGATCACTGCTAACAGCTCAGCCCCAACAATTTGCAGACTGAAAACCTCTTTTCAGCTGCCACATCAAGTGATCAGGGGGCATCCCATTGTTTTGAGGGAAGAAGAGGAAAAGGGAGTAGGAAGAATTCACACGTTGCAATTAGCAGCTGGGGAGTAGGGACCGTGTGACCTCAGAGCACACAGAGCAGTAAAGTCATACAATCATGTAATAGTTTAGATCGGAAAAGACCTTCAAGATGATGGTTTAGCCCATCATTAAACTATGCCCCTAAGCTCCAGATACACTCGACTTTGAAACACATCTAGGGGTGGTGATACAATCCCCTCCCTGGGCAGCCTGTTCCAAGGCCTGATGACCCTTTCCATGAAGGAGTTTTTCCTCATGTCCAGCCTAAACGTTACAGGGAGAGCATACCAAAATCAGCTGAAATCCAGTAAGATGCTCCAACACTGGTTTAAAGTAGTACTGGCTTAGGTTGGAAGAGGCTTCAGAGATTATCTATTTCCAACCCCCTGCCAGTCACCTCTCACTAGAAAAGGTTGCCCAGAGCTCCAGCCAATCTAGTCTAGTAGCAAGATGTACAATAGAAAAGGCAATAAACTGGGATTTTTTAGCACAGAGAGCACGACTTGAAACGAATTTAAAGGCTTCGAAATCTTACTGACCTGTGTGAATTACATGCTTTAAATAACTAGGCTACTTCAAACAGCAAGAGCAGAAAGAGAACAAAAAATTGCTCATGAAAAATGAGAACAGAGTCATACAAGGCAGACACGAGGGGTTTTTTGCTGCCCTGCAAACACTTGTAGATCAGGGTTATTGCAAGAGACAGAGAACATATTTTGGTACCATATTGGGTCTGATAAAAAAAATACCTAATCTAATTCATTTGCACTAATTTTCCATTCCCGTATCACCAGGGGTTGGAAAGGACCAACAGATTAAATTCTGGTAACTAAATTATCTCATCTGATTTTATTATGCAGCAGTAGGAAGTCCCTTAATTTGAACAATGTATGTTATCCTCTAACTTTCCATTAGAAATTCAAAAATTCATTGTATTACCTTTATATGGCAGCAGGGCCAGCTGCTTACAAAAGGGAAACTAAATCAATTACAAAAAAACATTGTTTTGCTGGCAACTAACCCTGAATCTCAAACCAATTCTTCCTCTGTTTTCCTGTCTGGACTATGATTTATGTGATAGCAGGTAAACAGACTTTGCTCTCAAGCCAGTAAAGACCAGATGTAGGTTTAAGGGCAAAATCCCCACCAAAACATTTGTTTTATCAAAACTATTATTTTACCAAGTACCGCCTGGGGTAAACCAAGGACAATTCAAATTAAATAATCAGAGAACAAGGACACACTTTGCCTGTCATGGAGAAATGTTTCTATTTACTGAAAAGAAAATCCACTACTCTTGCACTGAGCACAAAACTCCTTTGAATAGCCTCTAAACCTACAGTATTTTGTATTGAGGAGAAGCAGATCCATTAAATAGCCCCTTCTGGTGACTAGCTAAGCAAGCCCATCCCACTACAGATGTTCATCAGCTGGTTAAACAAGAGATTGTCACCACCTAGAAGACAAAAAGGTATGGCAATGATCATAAGAGATAATCAGTCTGAGTTCTAGGATAGGATCACTTTCTGTGCATCTGCACAGAACCAGGGACATGGATTTGAAAGCCACAGCAGAGTTCCCAGATTCACTAAAAATATAGAAGTTTCCAAGACATCTTAGACCTGTTACAGCTTCCCAAGTCCTCCAAGGAAATAGCTACACTAATAAACTTTGCACAAGAACAATTAGAAATATGAACCGAGAGAACCATGCTAGTAGGTGAAAGACAAATTAGAAACTCCAATTACAGAAGGTTGATGTTAGCCTCATTGTCTCACAGTCTTTCCTTCTGGACTTGTACCACTATGGAAAGCACAAGAGTCTCACTCTAATTTACCAGCGTTAACAGTAACATCCAGAATATGGTCACAGACCTAACAGGATGATTTAGTAGCTTAGTACACTGAAGAGTATATTCCCATTTCCCCTCTCATCCTGAGAGACTGTTCTTTGTGCTTACCCTGCCCTGGGGTCTTTATCAAGGTTCTCTGAGCTTGGAAAGTAAATCCAATGATAAATGGCTTCCTGACATTTTGGCGAGTTAAACAAACTTACACAAGAGTTCAAGTGCCAGAGTTGGTTCATGGGAGGAGACCTAAGCAGCAGAGCCATCAACAGGAAAGGGAAGAAAGGAGGGGAAAACCCCTTCTCCTTGCTTCTGGTGGAGCAACAATGTGCTACTAGACATGGCAGAACTGGCCAGGAAATTCAAGCCCAAGTTAACACTGTAATTTTTGCCTCCTGCTGATCCTTCACCCAGCTGATTCAAAGGAGTAACAGACACATTCAAACATAGGCACAGAAAAACTGTCTGACTCTCTTCCCACTCCAAAACCTCCAACCATTGAACACACACACTCTCACCTAGATGCTCTTCCAGTGTCAAGAAAAATGCTGTAGAGGACAAACAGAACCACTGTGTCCTAACCAACAAAGCCAGGCAGCCATGCCACTGACCACACCAGCCCTTTTAGCTTTTCTTTAGAAAAACAACATACATGCAAAACCAGTTAATTAAGAGTCTGTTTAGTCCAAAATTAAAGTCTCTGAAGTTCAGGCTTTTCATTTGTTAGCTTTTCAACCAACTTGGCTTTGAAAAAACAGGTTTCACACACTGTTGTTAGAAAATGCAATGCTTCAGTGCTTGCAGGCTTCAGGAAATGTTATGCTCTTCCTAAATGGGTTTACTGAAGAGCAAACTTAACTGATGCATTCAACAAAGCATACAGAGAACACTTACATGACATCTGCACGTGTCACAGGTACCTTAACCTACTGCATCTCGTAAAGAAAGAAAAACATACATAGACTTAGTTTGATATCGTAGAATCATAGACTCGTTTAGATTGGAAAAGACCTGCACTGAGTCCAACGAGTAACTCAGCTGTCCCAAGGCCACCACTAAACCTAAGCTCCATCTACACAACTTTGAAACACATCCAGGGACAGCGATTCAGTCCTCTTCCTGTGCAGCCTGTTGCAAGGCCTGATGATTCTCTTCCATGAAGAACTTTTTCCACACGTCCAACCTAAACTCGCCCTGGTGCAACTTGAGGCCATTTCCTCTTGTCCTCATACTTGTTACTTGTGAGGAGAGACCAACCCCCACCTCGTCAGACAACCTCCTTTCAGGGAGTTGTAGGCAGCAATGAGGTCTCCCCTCACCTTTTCTCCAGACTAACCAGCCCCATCTCCCTCAGCCGCTCCTCATGAGGTCTGCTCTCCAGACCCTTCACCACCCTTCCTCCAGCGCCTCAATGTTCTTCTTGTGCTGAGGTGCTCAAAACTGAACCCAGTACTCAAGGGAGGCAGGACCACAGCCTCTCAGCTGCGTGTTGGCTTATTGAAGAGCGAGGTGCCTGCAGGCTGGGCTCGCTGGGTTGGATCTACACAGAAGTAACGTTGAAAAAAACAAACCCGAAAAACAAAACCCCCAGAAACCCCCAGACCAGGAAAGGAGGAGTCCCTGAGACGAGTGTGGCCCCACAGGCTCATTTCGGAGCAGTTTCACCGGAGCTCTCGCACACTCCCTGCCCACACACGTGCTCGCCGTGGGTCGGTGTCCGTTTGCCGCCCGGGGCCACCATTTCCCGGTACTGGGGTGGGGGAGGCTGGAGGTGGTGCGGGAGGGCGCGCTCAGGCTCCGCACGGGAGAGCTGCGGGACCCGCCACGCTCGGCCCTGCCCGGCCCCAGACAAAGAGTGCGGCGGGGCTTGGGACGCGGGGGGTGAAGCAACCCAGGCGCCTTCCTCCTCTTCCTCCTCACCGAACGCCGGGACGCAGGGGCGCGGGCTCGGCTGTGCCCGGCGGCTCCCGCACCCGCGGCCGTGCAGCGCCTCAAGGTGACACCCGCGGCCTCCCGCTGTTGCTGCTGCTACTCACCTGGCACCTGCAGACGATGTCAGCGTCCTGCGCCAGCAGATCCACCACCTTGCCTTTGCCCTCGTCGCCCCACTGTGCCCCCAACACCACCGTCACCTTGTTGCCGGGGCGGCGGGCGGGGCACCCGCCGTTGAGGATGGCCGGGGCGCGGTGCTCGGCCATGGCTCCCGCTGCCCGCCCCGCGCCGCCAACATGCGGCAGTGCCGCCGGCTCCCACCACCTCTCGCCGCTCACCCCGCCTCTTCCTCCGCCTCTTCCTCCTCCTCCTCCCGCCCCGCAGGCCGACGGGGCTTTTCCCGCTTTCGCAGCCCGCGTGGGCGGGAAGCGGGGCGGGGCGGGGTCGTCATGGCGGGCTGTGGGGCGGCAGGGCCTGGTGTGTGGCCAGCTGGGGTTTGGTGGGGAAGGGGCCCCAGAGACCATCTCATGGGAGAGGGGGGTCTGAGGTCTTAGGAAGTTCCTCACTGTGAGGGTGGCTGGAACTGGAGCAGAGAATCGCGGAATGGTCTGGGTTGGACGGGGCCTCAGTGTTGTAACCCCCTGCCGTGGGCAGGGACCCCTCTCACCAGACCAGGTTGCCCAGAGCCCCATCCAGCCTGGCCTTGGACACTTCCAGGGTTGGAGCAGCCACAACCTCTCAGAGGAACCTGTTCCACTGCCTCAGTGCCCTCACAGGGAGGAATTTCTTCCTAAGATCCAATCTAAATACTCCCGTCTTTTAGCTTTAAACCATCCCCCTTGTCCTATCACTAGAGTCCCTCAGAAATTGTCCCTCTCCAGCTTTCCTGTACCCTCTTCAGGTAGTGGAAGCTGTTAGAACCAGCCCCCACAGCTGGCCCTGCGTGACACAGAAAAGTTCTTCCCCAGCCTATTTATCCCCCCTTTCAGGTACTCAAAGGTTGCTGTAAGGTCCCCTGGAGCTTTCTCCTCTTCAGGCTGAACAACCTCAACTCCCCCAGCCCATCCTCATCAGAGAGGGTGCTTCAGCTTTCTGGTCATTTTTGTGGCCTCTTCTGAACACAGTCAAACAGGTCCTCACTCTTGTGTTGGGGACTCCAGAGCTGGACACAATACCCAGATGAGCTCTCACTAGGGCAGAGTAGAGGGGCAGAATCACCTCTCTCGATCTGCTGGCTGCACTTCTTTTGATGCAGCCCAAGATGCAGTTGGCTTTCTGGGCTTTGACTGCACATCGATGGCTCATGCCCAGCTTTTCATCCACTAGTACCCCTAGGTCTTTTCCCACAGTGCTGCTCTCCAGCTTTTCTTCCCCAGCCTGTATTGATACTTCTGGTTGCCCTGGCCCAGGTGCAGGATACTGTACTTGGCCTTGTTGAACCTCATGAGGTTTGCCTGGGCCTATTTCTCCAGTTTGTGCAGGTCCCTCTGGATGGCAACCTGTCCCTCTGGCATATCAACCGCACCACCCAGCAGACTTGCTGAGGGTGAGCTCAATGCAACTATCCACATCATTAATGAAGATATTAAACAACACTGGTCCCAGTAGATATCTCTGAGGGACACCACTTGTCAGTGTTTTCCATCTGGACATTGAGCCATTGACCACTACTCTCTGGATACAACCATCCAGCAAAAATGGTTGGCTTCACTCAACATGAAGCGAAAAGTACAGAAACTCAGGTTCAAGCATCAGTCACAGTGAGGAAGGCCATTGGAGACCACCAGAGGACCCTCACCCACCACTGAAGGCATACATTGTAAATGTGCAGAGGACTTGTACATATGGTAAAAGCTACGGCAAATACCACCAATATGTTAATCATTTCCCAGCCAATAACTGAATATGTATATCATATCTGCATACAAACTGCAAAGCTAGAAGTGAGCAGTGTGCTTATTAGGAGTGGTCCCCTATGCACCCGGTGCCAACAATCAAAACTGCCTGCTTTCTAAACTCTAACCTGGAGTCTTAGAGTTACTTGACCATTTTATGCTATCATGACTGTTCTCATTTCCATGATTCTTTTTATTTCCATGACTTGTTTTCATTCTTTCCTGCTTCATAGAAGCAAGACTGCTGGGAAAAGATTACTGTTTGTAACTGCTCAGACAGCTTTTCAGAAGCTTTTCAAAAGCCTGAGTCACTGGCCAGTCACAGCATGCAGATTGCAGAGGTTGATTTTAGTTGCTTTAGGAGCTTCTTCACTCCATCAAGTTTGCTTTAACCAGGAGTTTCAGGATTTGTAAAAGCCACTGGGAAAAAAGTTGCGCTGTGTCTCATAAAGTTGGGAAGAAAATCAAATACAAAGTTAACAGACCAAAATTTTATCCAAAAAAAAAAAACCCAACTGAAAATACCTAAATCACAGAATCTCTTTGGTTCGAAGAGACCTGTAAGATCATCAAGTCCAACCTTCAACTAAGCATGGCCGCATAACCCCTAAACCATGTCCCTAAACGCCAGCTCCATACTGTGTTTCAGTCCCCCCAGCGGTGGGGATTCCACCACTGCCCTGGGCAGCCTGTGCCAATGACCACCAACCCGTTCAGTGAAGAAATTCTTCCTGATACCCAGCCTAAACTTTCCCTGGTGCACCTTACATGTGTGGCTACACTTCAGAGAGCAAATAGCTCCTTAAACACTCAGTTTAGTATTAATATTTTGTCTGCTTGTTCTAAAAAATAACAACCCATGACTATGATTTCTGGTCATTGCACTGAGCTTGTGAGAAGCCACTAAAGCCACAAGGAGCTGCTGAAGTCAGTTCCTCCAGACGTACTGACACAAAGGCAAACTTTGTTTCAGTCCACTCATTTCTGAGGCCGTAGATCATCTCATGACTCCCCAAACTATGGTCTGGATTAATATTTCAGGATATGATTTTGCAGCATGGCTGAATCATATTAACACCTTGCCACCCCCAACACAAATATTCCCTTGAACCTCCCTAAATAAATACAAATCCTTTTTTTTGCTGTTTTTGTTTAGTGTAAGAGTTTTGAGAAACAAAAATGTTGTAAGGAGAAGGTGGCCAACTGGACTGTTAGCTAATGCTCAGCAAGGCTGATGGTCATAGGCTGCTACTTCTTTCTCCTTATTAATACTCCTTTATTGTGTTGAAGGGTTTTTATATGCTGCTAATGTTTTTGTGATACTGTTTCTCCTACTGGAAGCAATGTCTGAGTTTCACAAAAAGTATAGATTGGAGAAATAGGCCTTGGCAATGAAAGGGCCCATGGTGTGAAGATGTGCTTGGTCCCACATCAACACGACCCTTACCTGCTGCCTCTGGGTGTGATGATTGCATCCTGCTCAGTGTCCATTCAAGACAAACTGATAACAGTTGTAGCTAAGGGCTAACTCAGGTGCAAGTTTGATTAATAAATGAGTCAATCATCTCACCTCCATGAAGAATGGGTGGCCCTAGAGCCTTTAGAACTGGCATCACACAAGGATAAACCCTTGGGTGGGGACACTTGGCAAGGAAACTTCTCACAGTTGAGAGATTCCTTGTCACAGCAGATCCTCAATATGAGATCAACAGCATGGAAGCACTTTGAAGCTTCATTAAGGTTGTATTTAAGGTTAACAGTGCACATTAAGATCTTTTAAACAAGTTTGAAGCTATTCATTCAAGTCTGAATGAATTAGGGTTAGGGTTAAGATTTGCGTCTGAATGAATTAATCCTTTTTGCTGCTTTTATTTATTAAAATGGGATGCCAAACATCACAGAGTATTTGACTAAGAAGGAGCTTGGACTGGCTGAAAGCTTTTGCTTTTCCTAGGTCTGGTTTGTGGTTAGAATAGTTCCGTTATATGGGTCACTGCAAGTGTCAGCTCAAGGAAAGGGAGCCCAGTAGCCCCAGTCCACACCACTGTATCTATTTGAAAGCAGCTCTCTAAATTCATCATCTCTTCAAAGTGCCACAAGAGCTGTGGGTGAGAGCTACTGCATCAGCCAATACTGTATTTTGTCCTTAAATATAGGTTAGAATAAGGATTTCTGCCTGTAAACCTGTACCACATAATACTCAAGTCCTGATAAATCATTTCCTTTGTGACTAATCCTCTCTAATGTTTAGGAACAAGACAGGATGAGGTGAATGGAGTGGAGTGCGGCCGTGAAGACAGGTGATAAAGATGTGCAGAGCTCTAGAAAGACCCGTCCCACCTAGAGACCTCAGGGGCTGAGAACTGAGTCAGTCAGGGGCTTGTTTGCACAGCTGCGAGACAGTGAGTTCCTGGATCGCCCGCAGCGTCACTGATACTCCACAGGAGCTGGGTTGTCTCACATACATGTAAGAAAAACTTGAGCCAAAAGTTTAATGAATATTGTACCTGCTTCTAGACTCAAGTTTCTCTCACATTCTTGTTTCTTTTCTTTTCTTTTTGTTTTGTTTTTCATCCAATGTACTTATAATTCTCTAAAACCAGACTCATTCAGTCTTAGAGGATGTAGATTGTTTGTCACTGGAGAATTGAACTGCTCAGTTCTTTGTTTAATACAAAGGTGGGGCTAGTCTCTTGCACAAACGTAAACAGGACCCCCAAACCCTAAATTTTCAAGATTTCTTCTAAATAGATTCTTAGGTGCATGTATCTCATTTTGGCCACAATAACCTCCCAGCAGCGCTACAGACTGGGGGAAGTGTGGCTGGAGAGTGGCCTGGCGGAAATGGGCCTGGGAGTACTGGTTGACAACCAGCTGACCACAGGCCAGCAGTGTGTCTAGTTGGCACGAAAGGCCAGTAGCATCCTGGCTTGTTTCAGGAATAGGGATGTAATTCTCCTTGCTTGTACTCAGCACTGGTGAGAGCTCGCCCCGAGTACTGGGGGCAGTTCTGGGCCCCCCAGTTCAAGAAAGAGTTTGAGCTGCTGGAGCGGGTCCAGAGGAGAGCAACGAGGCTGGAAAGAAAGTTTGATGAGGAGAGGCTGAGGGAGCTGGGGTTTTTTACCCTGGAGAAGGGGAGACTTAGGGGGGACCTTATCACTCTCTATAACTAGCTGAATCAGAAGGGAAGTTGTAGACAGGTGGGGGTCACACTCTTCTCCCAGGCAACTAGTGATAGGACAAAAGGGCAGGGCCTGAAGATGTGCCATGGAGATTTAGGTTGGATGTTAGGAAGCCCTTGCTCACTGAAAGGGTGATCAGACATTGGAATGGACTGCTAGTGGAGATGGTGGAGTCTCATTCCTGGAGGCATTTAAAAAAAGACTGGATGTGGCACTGAGAGCCATGGTCACACAAAATCACAGAACATTAGGGACTGGAAGGGACCTCAAAAGATTATCTAGTCCAATCTCACCGCCAGAGCAGGATCCTTGAATTCTTTTGAAAGGCACTGGATGTTTTAGCATTTACTTCATCAGAATTAACATTTGCTCTAGGACATTTAATGAGGTTTGATTTCCTGCAATCCTAATTCTATTGTATTTCTGACATCCAAGATAGGCTTCTTCCCTTCACCCTTGGACTCTGCCTATTCCAGCTGCAGCACAGGGTCTCCATTGAGCACTCGAGTACTTCCTCGCAAAATGTTATTTTTGATTCAATTTTTTTAAAGGTGACATTTTTAGAAGACTTACTGTCATTAAATAGTACATAGCATCATGGACTTGTTCAGGTTGGAAAAGATCATTGAGTCCAACTATTCCAAGGCCACTACTAAACCATGTTCCTAAGCTCCAGATCTACACAACTTTAAAACATGCCCAGGGATGGCAATTCAACTCCCTCCCTGGGAAGCCTGTTCCAAAGCCTGATGACTCTTTCCATGAAGACGTTTTTCCTAATCTCCAACTACACTTACCTTGGGGCAACTTGAGGCCATTTCCTTTTCTCCTATCACTTGTTAATTGCAAGAAGAGACGTGTTTTTTATGAGAGAAGCTGTAAAAAAGCACAGGAAAGATGCTTAGAGTATATTTCTCACTGAGGAACATCAGTGAATATGAATCTCCAGACATCTTCAGATGTTTTCTGTACTCTCATACAAGCAGACTGATTTAAATAATATCAAATAACTCTTTTTAATAGCAAGTTTTCTGGTGATAAATTATTGATTTTGTAGAGCAGATCCACTCTCTATAACTCAACGCCAAGTAAATTGAACTTTGAATTTTCTTTGGCCTTACGACTTTCTTTAGCTTTTCTCCAATTTTTTTTTCCTCATTTTTACAGAAAATGATTTTGACACACATTAAGGCAAATTAATGACAGCCTTTGTCAGACCAACTGTTATGAATTTATTTAAATTTGCGTGCTTTAGATGTTTTAGATGTGTGTGACACACAATCAGTCTGATTCAACATTTCATTGCTAGACCGGTATGTTGTTCAGAAAACTCACAGAATCACAGAACATTAGGGATTGGAAGGGACCTTGAAAGATCATCTCGTCCAATCCCCCTAGTCCAATCCCAGAGCAGGATCACCTAGATCAAGTCGCACAGGAACATGTCCAGGCGGGTTTTAAACGTCTCCAGAGAAGGAGACAAAGACAGAGAAGGAGAAATTCCTTATTTCACACCATCTGCCAGTTTTATACAAAGAGATTGGTGTTTTGATTTGAGTAGATGCCTACGGAACTGCAGGATGGAACTGTAAGGTGTAAACTTGCAGCAAGTCACTAGATGGCAACAGAGCAACACCCCAAAGCTCCTGTACCCAGCGGTCGGGCTTTTCCAGTCGTGTTTTCCCATAGCAAAATTTAAGTAATTCACTGCACGCCCCGAAATAAGAACTTATTCCTTCATTTCAGTGAATTGTTCCTCCGTGGTGGGAGTCCTGGTGTTGGTCTTTTCTATCTTATTAACTGCTGCTTCTTTAGACAACTGTGGTGCAGAAGAATCCATTAATAATAAATCTGCTTTATAAATAAACAGTCTGATTTATTGTGAATAAGGAAGACTGTTGATTCTTCTGCATCATCTTCCATCTGCTTGGTTACTTTATGGAAACACCTTTCACGGGAAACATTTTACTGAAAGCACATTCACTTCTACAAAAACAGAATTAGCATCGGTTTTGCCTTTTTTATTTCATTTAGTGAGGTAAATCTGGGAGTTAGTACATCTGTTGATAGGAAAACACTAATAAGTTGGAGGTGATTCTATATGAAATCATCATCATCATTCCTTGGAAGTGTTGAAGACCAGGTTGCACGGGGCTCTGGGCAACCTGGTCTTGTGAGAGATGTCCCTGCCCACGGCAGGGGATTGAAACTAGATGATCTCTGAGGTCCCTCCCAACCCAAACCACTCTGTGATTCTATGATCTCGTTCCAACCACCCTCACAGTGAGGAACTTCTTCAGACCTCAGGCTCTCCTATCTCACAAAAGGATCTCTGAGTTCCTTTCCAGTCCAAATCATTCAATGACTATATGACTCTATGATATGCAAGAGTCTCCTTAGCATCCCTCTTGAGAGCACTGGGCCTACAGACTAATTCAAATTCCAGTCACACTGGACAGGATGGTTATCACTAAACAAGGTGTGCAAACTGAAGTTTCAAACTCAGTTTCTTGGGAGACACATTCGTCAGTGAAAAGAAGCAAGATAAATCTTAACGGAGCTACCAGCTCCTTCTGCTTTTGGAACCCAGAACAAACACAACGGGTTTGCTGTGCATTTCATATCAAAAGAAAGAGAATATGAATAAGAGCTAGAAAGATCAATTTGCTTTGGTGCATAGCATTGATAAAGCTGACACTGATATATTTCTGCCCAGTTCTAATATCCCCCATTCAAAAGGGACACAAAAATACTAAGAAGGATTTAGGACCACAGAAATCATCTCATAAGTGACAGAAAATGTTTGCAATATGATGTCTATGAAATTGATTTGTTTGATAGAAGAAAGTGGTCATTGCCCTCAACATTTTCAAAATGCGACTCTACACAGGAAGATAAATGCAATTTAATGTCAGGCTTAAGTGTTCCATCAGGAACTTAGTGTTCCTAGAACTGGAATGCTTCAGTTAAATAAATTACTGTGCTTTATTCCACAGAATCTGGATGTGATGAAAATGTCCTGAGATACACAGAAAGCAAGAGTAGGTACCTAATACTCCTAAGCACTGTGATTTGTATGCTTTACTGCAGCTGCCCTAACTTCAGTCATTATATTTTCTTCCCCTAACTTCAGTCATTATATTTTAGAAGTTATTTTGCCAATCTCATGTGTCTGTTAGAATTGGTCTGACAAGTGATAATGAGCTCAGGCTCTCTACTGTAGTCTCTCTTCAATAGCTTCTTTTGCTTTTCATCCAACAGAAGATTTTATATTTTCAGTTGACTGAAGTATCCAGTCAGACATATTGGGAAACCACTGAATTGTTTAGGTTGGAAAAAACCTTAAAGATTTTTGAGTCCAACCTTTGACCCAACTGTCCCAAGGCCACTGCTAAACCATGTCCCATAATTCTAGATCTTTTAAACATATCCTTTAATGATCCATGAAGGCTAAACACCCCAAATGGCCATTCTTCTCTGACTTCATCTTTGAAGCAGCAATATCATAAAATCTTAGAATCATTAGGGACTGGAATGGACCTTGAAAGATCATCTAGTCCAATCCCCCTGCCATAGCAGGACCACCTAGACCAAGTCACACAGGAATATATCCAGTTGAGTTTTAAACGTTTCCAGAGAGGGAGACTCCACAACCCCACTGGGCAGCCTGTTCCAAGGCTCCGTCACCCTCACTGGGAAGAAGTTCCTTCTGATATTTACATGGAATGTCCTATGTTCTAGCTTACACCCACTGCCCCTCATTGTATCACTAGATGACATTTAGAGGAGCCTGGCTCCATCCTCCTGACACCCACCCATCACATATTTATAGACATAAATGAGGTCACCCCTCAGTCTCCCCCAAGCTAAAGAGACCCAGCTCCTGCAGCTTTTCTCCATAAGGGAGGTCCACTTCATCATCCTAGTTGCTCTACACTGGACTCTCTCCAGCAGTTCCCTGTCCTTCTGGAACTGAGGGGCCCAGAACTGGACACAATACTCCAGATGTGGTCTCAGAAAAGACAAGTTTAAAAAGGAAGCGATTCTTACACCAAGATAACCAGGATCTGGAGCATCTGCCTGGTGAGGAAACGGTGAGAGAACTGTGGCTGTTCAGCCTGGAGAGGAGACCAGCAGAAGGAATCTCATCGATGCCTAGAAGTATCTAAAGAGTGAGTGTCAGGAGGATGATACCAGGCTCTCCTGGGCTGGACATGGGGCAGTGGGCACCAACTGCAACACAGGAGGTTCCACCTAAACATAAGGAAAAACATCTTCCCGCTAAGGGTAGCAGAGCCCTGGCCCAGGCTGCCCACCGAGGTTGTGGGGTCTCTGCTCTGGAGACATTCCAGATCCGCCTGGACTGGTCCTGTGGGATCTGCTCTAGGGGCTCCTGCTGCCTGAGGGGGTTGCACTGAACGGTGCCCAGAGGTCCCTTCCAGCCCCAGCAGTGCGTGACCCCGCGGACACCGCAGGCCCACCGCCGCCCGCTCCCGCTAACACACCCCGTGTGGCCCCTCCCCCGGCCCGGCCATGGCGGCGCAGGGCCGGGGCACGCCGGGAGCTGTAGTTCTCCCCGCGGGGGCGGGCTCGGCGCCTCCATTTTGCGCCCATTGCCGGGGCGGCCCGGCCGTCCCGCGCCTCGCGGGGCCTCCGCACCGCTCCCCGCTGCCCTCCCGCGCCCGGGTGGGTCCGTACTCACCCACCGTCAACCCCGATCCCCGGGGCCTTTCCACGTCCACCCCGCGGCGGCGGCGGCTCCATGGTGCCCCCCGCAGCAACAGGCAGGACGAGGAGGAAGCGGCCCCCGGGGCTCCGCACGGACCCGCCGCCGGCCTGAGCCGCGCCCGCTCCGCCGCCGCAGCGGGAGCGACCGGCCATGGCGAACCAGCTGGTGATTCTCAACGTGTACGACATGGTGAGCACGGCACGGCCCGGGGTACCGAGGGGGCCGCGGCGGGTGGGAGCGGGGACCGCTCCCCCAACCTTGGGAAGGGCCGTGCGGGCTTCTGCGCGGAGTGAGGGCGAGGGGAAACTTTGAGCGTTGAAGTGATTGGCAGAGCCGCTCCCTGTCGCAGGGGAAACTTGCCTGCCCCAGCCGGGAACGAGCAGATGAGTGCAGTGGCTGTCCCTGAGCTGTCACGGAGTCACACGCTGGTGGGGCTGGAAGAGACGTCTGGAGATCATCCAGTCCAACCCCCTGACACAGCAGGTTCCCCTAGAGCAGGTACCACAGGAACAGACTAGCAGAGACTCCACAGCCTCTGTGGGCAGCCTGGGCCAGGGCTCTGCTACCTTGACCATGAGAAAGTTCTTCCTTATGTTTAGGTGGAACCTCCTGTGTTGCAGGTGCCCTGTTGCTGGGCACCACTGAGAAAAGCCCGGTCCCATCTTCCTGACACTCACCCTTTAGATACTTCTAAGCATTGATGAGATCCCCCTTCAGTCTCCTCCTCTCACTAAGCTGAACAGCTGCAGCCCACTCACCCTTAGGAAGATCTTTCAGCCCCTTGATCATCTCAGGGGCTGTCAACTAGATACCCTCCAGTAGCTCCTTGGTAAGGCACTGGAACAGGTTGCCCAGGGAGGTTGTGGGTGCTCCATCCCTGGAATGTTCAAGACCAGGTTGGATTGGGTTCTGGGAAACCTTGTCTAGTGAGAGGTGATCTCTGAGGTTCCTTCCAACCCAAACCATCCCAGTATCTTATTAATTATTCCAGCTCTATTTGCAGTGAGCTCACCTCTCCTTCCTGTTGCCTAATCTTTCTGTGACACCTCCAGCAACTGTTGTATTGTCTTATCTTCAGCTGGAAGCTGCTCAGATGCCATGGTAACAAATGAGGTGTAAGTACCTGCATAGAACAGGAGCTGTGGATAAGGAATATTAACAAAATATTATCCGCTAATGCTTTTCAGTTGCTGGGAATTAGAACAAGCAGTACTTAGTTCTCTGACCATGTTTTGAGTCTGCTGATGGAGGAACAATAAGATTGACAACAAACTTCAGGTGACTGTGTTTTTGTCATCTGGCTTATTTTGGATAGGATTTCCTATCACTGCTACCACCATTTAAAGTGAATGTGTGGTGCAGGTGGACAGTGTAGTGTCTGTGACCGCTGGCAGAGCAAAAATAGAATTTGTTTTGGGAACAGAGGTTCTGCTCGTTCTGGGTCCCTCATTCAAGAAGGACACAGAGCTGCTGGAGAGAGCCCAGTGCAGAGCCATGAAGGTGATGAAGGCAGTAGAACACCTGCCTTATGAGGAAAGGCTGAAGGAGCTAGGTCTCTTTAGCTTGGAGAAAAGGAGACTGAGGAGTGACCTCATTAATGTCTATAAATATGTGAAGGGTGGGTGTCAGGAGAATGGAGCCAGGCTCTGCTCAGTGTCATCT
>JAOXOE010028472.1:0-16092 GCA_028565055.1 Phoeniculus purpureus | reverse complement strand
AGCCTGGCTCCATCCTCCTGACACCCACCTTTCACATATTTATAAACATTAATGAGGTCACCCCTCAGTCTCCTTTTCTTCAAGCTAAAGACACTCAGCTGCCTCAGACTTTCCTCATAAGAGAGTTATTCCACTCTGGTCATCATCTTTGTAGTTCTGCACTGGACTCTCTCCAGCAGCTCCACATCCCTCTTGAACTGAGGGGCCCACAACTGGACACAATACTCCAGATGTGGTCTCACCAGGGCAGAGTAGAAGGGCAGCAGATTCTCTCTCGATCTGCTAACCACCCACTTTTGATCCACCCCAGGATGCTGTTGGCCCTCTTGAGAGCTCGTTGCTGGCTCATGGTCATCCTGTTCACCAGGGCACCCGAATCCTTTTCTCCTACACTACTCTCCAACAGGTCAGTCCCCAACCTATACTGGTACCTGGGGTTGTTCTTACCCAGATGCAAGACTCTACACTTGCCCATGTTATACTTCATCAAATTTCTCTCTGCCCAGCTCTCCAGCCTGTCCAGGTCTCGCTGAATGGCAACACAGCCTGCTGGGATGTCGACTACACAACCTAGCTTTGTGCTATCAGCAAACTTGCTGACAGTGCACTCTAATCCCTCATCCAAGTCATTAATGAATACATTGAATAGGACTGGTCCCAGTACCAACCCCTGGGGAACTCCACTAGATATAGGCCTCCAACTAGACTCTGTCCCATTGAGCACTACGCTCTGGCTTCTATTCTGCAGCCAGTTCACGATCCACCTCACTACCTAATCATCCAGACCACATTTGAGGGACACTGTCAAATGTTTTACTGAAGTCAAGATAGACAACATCCACTGCTTTGCTGTCATCTATCCACCTCGTTATGCCCTCATAAAAAGCTATCAGGTAGGTCAAGCATGTCTTCCTCTTGGTGAAGCCATACTGACTGTCCCTAATGACCCCCTTGTCCTTGATGTGCCTGGAGAGAACATCAAGGATAAATTGTTCCATCACCTTTCCTGGGATGGAAGACCAGTCTATAGTTACCTGGATCCTCCTTCTTACCCTTTTTGAAGACTATCCTCCAGGCACCTCTCCTGATCCCCATGGCTTAGCCAAGATGATGGAGATTGGCCTAGCAATGACTTCCGCCATCTCCCTTAGCACTCATGGGTGCATCCCATCAGGACCCACGGATTTATGTACATCCAGTTTGCTCAACTGATCTCTAACCTGATCCCTTACTAACCAGGGCAAACTCTTCTTTTGTCCCGTCTTCCTCTGGGGCCTCACCAGTCTGGGGTTCATCAGGACAATCTCCAGAACAACAAACAGAGGTGAAAAGGCATTCAGTATCTCTGCTTTCTCTGTATCCTCTGTCTTCAGGGCACCCACCTCATTCAACAGGGGGCCTACATTGCCCCTAATGTTAGTTTTATCTGCAATATATTTGAAGAAGCCCTTTCTGTTGCCCTTGACCTGTCTTACAAGGGGCTTTCCTAGTTGCATTCTACATCCAATGACTAGAGCCTTCTAATCACCCCAAGCGGCCACCCCCTCCTTTCATGACCTATAGATTTTCTTCTTCCTCTTCAGTTTGTCCAGCAGCTCCCTGTTTAACCACGTAGGTCTTCTGGCTCCCTTCCTTGACTTCCTACATTTTGGAATGCTCTGATCCTGGGCTTGAAAGAAGTGGTCTTTGAATGTTCACCAACTATCTTGGGCCCCTTTACACCTGCCAGTACCCTGTCCCATGGGATTTCCCCTAGTAATTGCTTGAAAAGGCCAAAGTTGGCCCTACTAAAGTCTGGGGTTGTGATTCTGCTAGGTATTGTTTCTGCCATATGAGATCCTGAACTTCACCATCTCATGGTCACTGCAATTGAGGTTGCCCCCAACCTTCACTGCTTCAACCAGACCCTCCTTGTTGGAGAGTACAAGATCCAGCAGCACTCCACTCCTATTGGGCTCCTCCACCATTTGCATCAGGAAGTTGTCACCAATGCACTGGAGGAACCTTCTGGACTGTGGATGTTTGGCTGAGTAGGTCTTCCAGCAAATATCAGGGTAGTTAAAATCCCCCATGAGAACCACGGCCTGTAGCTCTGAGACTGCTGTCAGCTACCTGCAGAAGGCCTCATCAACATCCTCGGGCTGTAATAGACACTCACGACAGTGTCACTCATGCCAGCCTGCCCGTTAATCACATCCACAAACTCTCATCTCTCTCTTCAACCACTCCTGGACAGAACTCAATACATTCTAGTTATTCCCTCACATAAAGAGCATCTCCACCATCTCACCTTGCTGGCCTATCATTCCTGAAAATGACATAGCCAGTCATATGAGCTGTCCCACTATGTCTCTGTAATTGCCACAAGATCATAATCTCCTGACTGAACATAGATTTCTAACTCCTCCTGCTTGTTCATCATGCTGTGTGCATTGGTGTACAGGCATTTCAGGGAGTGATCTGAGTGCTCCAACTTCACCATAGGATAGTGGGATGCCTCATGGTCTTCATCAGTACTAGAGCACTGCCTAACTCATGCACAACCCCATCCCCTTTTGAGTCTAAAGGTCTCTGAATGAGCCCTGTTACTTTCTGTCTCAGAACTGTTTTAGTCGTCTGAGATAAACCTTCCTGATCTATCACTGTCAGATCTGATGTCTTATTAAACCAGCCATTATCAAAGAACCTAAAGCCCTGCCTGTAGCACCAGTTTCATAACCAGACATTTATGGATTGAATCCTTCTATTCCAACCCATGTCCTCATCTAAAAATGGAAACAGATAAGAGAATGTAATTTGTGCCCCAATCAGCTGTTCCAAGGCCTCACAGTCTTTCTTCATTCCCCACAGGCTATGACATGTAAGTTCCTCCCCCCTGTCTGGAACATCAGTGGGTAATAGCCAATTGATTTCAGCAGGTTAGGGAGTGACCTAGTGATATCCCTGATTCAGCTCCAAATAGACTGTAGCATACTCAGCTGGATGGAAATACAGCTGGATTCCAACCCGTTTCAATTGACGAAGGCCAGCTCTGTATATTGGACCTTCAGTTCACTTCAGGAGTGAGCCTCTGACAACTAGAATCCTTCTCTTCTTTATGGAAGAGTTGGTCATATTGCTGGAAGGCCTAACTGATTGTGATAAGACCTGTGGAATAGGTTGCCCATCATCTGTGTCCTTACTGGATAGAAGCCTCACGTCTATTTCTCAGAGGCACCTGGGGAGACGAGGCAGGAAAGGAGGGTTCTTGCCTTCTGTCGTGGCTTTGAAGGTGCCTTCACTCACCCTTTTTACTTAGGCTTCTATCTTCCACCTGAGAGGTGCAGGATACAGGGGCCTCTTGATTCTCTCTTGAGTCAAACACAGTGGCTTCACAAGTCTGTCTCCATGTCAGCCTCCCTAATGCTCCTGAGCCTTTCTACTCTGGCTTGTAGCTTTGCAACCTTATGTTGCAGCTTTGCTGCTCAGCTGAGCACATCATCTACCTGCTCACACCACATATAGCTGTCCTCAGAGCTGCCCCCTGAGATCAGTGAGAGGCTGTGGCATTCCCTGCAGCCACTCCCCTGCACAGTTACATCGTTCCATGGGAGCTCTGTCTGGTTTCCCACATCTATTTGATTGGTGACAGGAGCATGATCTTCTTCTGCTGGGTGGATACCATTTTGGAGAAGACCACCTGTCAGCAAGCCCTCTGGGCTTCTTTCTTCTCATGCACCCTCGTGCACCAAAAAGCAAGTTAAGTTTTGCTGCATTTAAATCTCCCACGGTTTCCCTGTCAACACCCTTAGTCATGTCACCCTTACAGCTTTACTCGCAAGAGATGCTGACTCCTGTCAGGTCTGTCCTTCCTCCCCCAGACTCTCCTGGATCTGGGAGCACTTTACCTCAAAAAAAAGAAAGAAAAAGTAGCATTCTGGCCATGGAGTTTACTAGTGTCTCGCTGTTTGCAGTCTGAGTGACAACTCAATCAAATTACTATTCTAGCTCCATTGCATTGCTGTTAAATGTGGTGTTAAAGGACTGTTGTAACTTTGCAAAGTAAACCTAGGACAGAGTGCTGCATCACAGATATAAGTGAATGGAAATTGGTTTTCTGTTTTAAAGAAGTGTCTGATATTGACCTTGTCATTTGCTAGTCATTAAAGTAAGATGAAAATATGTTGGTACTCTTTAATTATCGAGCTGCATAACTATGATTTTAGTCACTCCTGGTAAAACTTCTAATTAAATCATGAAAATGTATGTCATAGTTTGAATTTGGTGGGATTCTTGGCCTGAGGATTGGGAAGTTGCTACAGGGACTTGTGAAATATTTGTGACTCTGTGAACTGGTACGACTGGTTTGGAGCTTCTGTTTTCAGGTTTCCAGCTTCTCCTTCACTTTGTTTTTGTTTGATAGGAAAGCATGTGCATCATCACTGGGCTTGGCACATCAGCCATTTTGCCCTGGGAATGTGGTGGACGGACAGTGGAAGTTGGAACTTTAGAATTAGGGGAAGGAAGGTTTCATCTGAATTCCATTGTTTGCTGAAAGTGAGAGAGTTCTTTCCTCCTTTGTGGCTGTAGGAATCAGCATGTTGAAAATGGAGTACTGGCTTGGAAGCACAGAGAACTGGGAACCAGTCTTTAAAATGCCCCCAGACAGATGTATAAATGGACTGAATGGACTCCACTTTTCCACAAGAAGCAAGAACTGCTGGAAGTCATTTCCTTTTGAGGGGATGGAGTTATCAGCTTGGACCAGTTATGTAAGAACATATGATTAACCTCTGTATATCTTTCTGTGGCATTTTTTATATTGGTGTATATATGGCTTTATTGGGTTTTTCCTCAATCAAATTAGTTTTTGTTTTGCCTGTGATTTATAAGGGGATTTTGAATCCTGCTTGTTTTGGTTTATTTTTTTTTTACTGTTAATTAACTGCATTAATTGTTTAATTTCATCTTGAGATAAACTTTTTATCAATGTGGTAGTAAATATTTTCATTCTTTATCTTAAAGTAGAATGTAAGAGACTCTTAGTATTTTCCTAATTTAATAGTATTAGAAAAAAAACTGTAAAAAGAAAATTTAAGCCCAAATAAAGATCTGGCCAGTGTGACTGACTTTTGAAAATCATTAATCATGATTTTCCTTCTATCATCCCTTTGTTAAAGTATTTTTAGATACTGGAATTTCATTAAGGTTTATGTCTACAGATATGTTTACTCTTTCCTCTGTTTTGCTTTCTTCAGGCTATAAAAGGGACGTAATATAGATTATTTTGAAAGCCTAAGGTAAGTAGCAAACTCCTTTTTTTTTTTTTTTGAGAAAATGAAGCATATATATTTATTTAATCCATGTTTCTTTCGAAGTTTTTTATAAACAAAGAACAACAGTTTGATTTAGTAAAAGCCTCATATGAGATTGTGCCTGAGGATCTGTGGCAAATGCCTATTAAATCTGTAGCTCTTGATCCCAAGCCAATGGAAAGACTCCTGCAGAACTGAAAGCAATTAAGACTTGTTCTGTTTTCCTTAAAATTAAGGAACAGAGAAATTTTTCTTTTGGGGTATACTTAAATTCATATGTTACTGAAAAGCACAAAGCAGAGAAACAACACAAGGCCAAATAGCCGCTTCAGTCAAGAGCATGGCGTAGGAAATAAGCTGGACCATTCATATACTGTGCATTCTTGTCACAGAATCACAGAATGTTGCGGGTTGGAAGGGACGTCCAGCCCCCGCTGCTGAAGCACGGTAAGCCTACAGCACCTGGTGTACCCAGACTGCTGTCTCCCATTCAAGTACAAATGAGGTCTGACCCTGCTTAGCCAATCAAACATTCCATCCCTGTATCTCTTTGCCCACTCCTCTAGGCTTATGGAGCAACAGTGTTGTGTTACACCACTCAGGTATTGACAAAGTGGGGTTTTGTCATATGACTAGGTTACACCTGATTATATATTGACTAAGTATATCTAGTATATTGAGTATATCTAGTTGAACTAGTATCCTGAGGTTTAACCCCTTCAAAATCAGGATTTTACCCCTGTAGCAAAGGTGGCCAGCAGTATATTGGACTGTTTTGCACAACTGCAGCCAGGACCCAGAAAGGAGTGATCCCTCCAGTCCATTTGGCACTTGTGAGAGAGCACCTGGAATCATTTATCTAGTTCTGGACTCTGCAGTACCAGGGAGACCATGCTATACTGTACTCTTAAGAGGGTGAAGTTACAGACTCTCAATGTACAAGGAGAGGCTGAGTGAACTTCAACTTCCTAATGGAGAGTGCAGAGATGGAAGAACTAGTCTCACCTCAGAGAGGAATAGAGGTAGGAATTGAGACAGCACTCACAAGCTGCAAGATAGGAAATCTGATTAAATATGAGAACATATTTCCTCACTTGTGAGGCTAATCAAACTTAGAGAAAAGTCATCCATACAGGTTATGGAAACTCTGGAAATACTCAAAGATTTATTTGGCTTAGTCTTGTTTAGGCCCTAAGAAACCTGCTGATCGGTGTAGGTACTGTTCTGGGTAGGATGTTGGACTACGTGCCCTCCAGGGGATACTTTTAGTTATCCTATAACTACGATTAAATCAGCGGAGTAAGGGCTGAATCTGAGGGAAGTTGTGTTTTTTGATCTTACTGAACCTTTTTCTTCAAGAGAGGAAAGTGGAAATTTTTTCAAATGCTTACCATTGTCTCAACTGCTTGCTAGGAAGTGAATCCATTGGCTGTGTCTCTTTGTCCATAAGGTATCTAATATTTCCCAATTTTCCAGACCAGTGTCCCATTCTACTGGGGCTAATGCTAATAAGTATGTAAGACAAACATATTCTTGACAGTGTAAGAATTTTTTTAATCTCTATATTGATTAATCAAGTCTGTTTAAGCATTATCTTAAAAATGTATTGACTCTCTTAATCATGAGAGTTCTGGTACAGAGCGTGCCTGACTGAATGGTGAAATTCTTTGTGTAGGACAATTTAACAGCATTATCCTTGGCACTTGCTATAAAATTTTACTTAAATGACAATACTGGTTAAATGGAGTCGCACTGGACTGTATATTACCTCTCTTTCTCCTCTGCAGTCTCTTACTATTTTTCTAGAAAATGAAATATTGTGACACCTTCAATTTGATGCCTTGAATTCTGTTAAATAGAGACTCTTACCCTTTCTAGTTGTAGAAAGTACCTGCTTTCATCTGTATGTGATTTTAAATACCAGACTGTGTTTTTCCTGTCATACTGTTTTCTCCAGTGTAGCATAGGTGAGGAAATACTGGTAATGAGCTTCATTTTATGAAGAAATCCTGTCGAATATGAATGCTGCTCAATAAGAAGTATGTCGTGGTTTGTTTTTTTTTATTTGGCTCCTTATCATTCACTGTGGACTTGAAGTGGAGAGGACTGCACTTGTCCACTTGCGGAATTAAATGATTCACCTTGGAATCTGCTTCTATCAGTACGTTATCACTGAGATTTGCACATTTGTTTTTTCTTTGGCCTTCTGTTGACTTCATTTTCTGTACTACTCAAGTTACTATGCTTATAAATACCAGTATAAGAACATTTATCAGCAGCATAAATTATAACATATTTACTATCAAATGCCATTCTTTTCCTTCTACAAAGGGATCAGATATGAAAATTTGTTGTCCCAAGTTATTGGGGAGTGGAGGAATGGAAGGTAACAGCAGCACATTCTTTAGAGTGGCAATGAATGAAACATACAGTATTTTGATATCTTGCACAAGGTATTTCCATAGTCCTTTGTGGGATTGCAACAAATGTGAATGCATCACATCTTTCTTACATATGAGAGAATCAGATAGATTCCATGTTGTAAGTGCATAAAATGATAATTATTATACATTAATTTATCTAAGACATGGGAACAGTGTAGGAAAAGAAAGAAAATAACTTTATGTACCATTGCATTTCAAATTGTGTAATTGCAGGTATAAAAATTCTGATTTACTAAGTTCTAGCAATCTGAAGAGTGAGGCTTCTGAATCCAAGCACATGGTCCAAAAGGTTTTACTATAAGTCTTGTACCTAAATATGCTGTCATAAGATTGGCACTACCTTGAATGCCTTAAATTATGTGCTAAAGCTAGAGCTCACAAAAATTAGCTTGCTGTTGAGAAATTTACCTTCTAAATCACATTTTCCCAAACACAGTATAGCATCAATGCCTCTACTTGGAGGAGGATCCAATTCATCAGGTACAGAATCACTGTATTTGCAGACCTGCTATCAGCTTTATTTCATAGGTGAGATTCTATAACAAGTTAAAAATAGTAGCTCTACACTGCACCTTCCAGTGATGGAATGAAAACATCATGTGATCCAAAGCACAGAGTTTCATCCACAATTTAAGAACTAGCAATTTTTCTAAACAAAATGAAAAGTGAATTAAAACAAGCCTGTTATGATGGAAGCCTATCACAATATTGGCTCACTACCCAATGTAGTAAATATTTGTATAGTGACAGCAGAAAATTGAAAACTGTGAGCCAGGCTTCAAAAATTATTGCATCTGCATATCACAAATTTTAAAAAAGATTATTGTGAATTGTTCTGTTTTCTAATTTCTCAGGAGATTTCTTTTTCATATTTTCTAATACAAATCATAGATGTGAATCGTTCCAATTCTCACTCATATGTATTTTATACATAGTATAAATATGTTTATGTCAGGGGTTTTTTGATGATCAAACTAATACAGCTGACTCACTAGGTTTTTTTCTGTTAATAAATCTACACATTACACCAACACCTGTTAGAGTGATAAGAAATTACAAAGCACTGGTGTTCCAATTTGAGTTTGTTGCCTTATTACCATCAGAAAGACTATAGATATGTTTGCGTGTACATATTAAACCTTCAAGAGCAGAACTAGTGAAGATTATTCCCAATATATCTCTGTCCTTCTTCCCTTAAAATACATCTCTTTGCCTATTATACTCAGTACAACTTGTCACCTTATCACCTATGAAACTTTTACAAAGCACGGAACAGCAGTGTTGGTCTGGAACAATTTGCACATCAACTCGCTGGCCACTATAAAGACTCGGGCTAATTTGAGCATATTTCCTTTACCCAGCTGAGGATAAATATTTCACAAATGGTTGAGTAATCGCATAATAGGCTATACTTCCTGAGTAAAACATGTTGTATGTGACAGAAATATTGTGCTGCTCTATTAGTGAACTGACTTCCCTGTTTCAACTCATATATGTTGAAGCTGTATGTGTCATAACTGATGAATGATGATGAGAGAAGGATAAAAACTGATGTCTAATTTGGTGATTTACAGCAACTCTTCTAATTCATAAGGTGGTGAAAATTATATGTACCTCTAATAAGCTTTGTAAGTATAGATTTTCCAAGTATAACTTCAGACCTTTATCACAGGGCAAGATATCAAGGAAACAAGCAAGAGAAATGCTGATACGGAAAACGGTATAGAAGTGGTAAAGACTTTGTCTATGTCAGATCTTCTTTAGTCACAAAGAACTAACTGACACTAAATGCATCCATTACTGTTAAGTAATAATGAAACTGGTGCAATCACGTGATATATTTGTAGTGAAGTAGTTTTATTTTAATGATCAAAAGAAAAATCTAGGACTCTAGAGCTTGTCTTTTCTTAGTAGGCTGACACTTTGAATAGCCTGTGACAACAGGACTTAGATATTTTAGGTTTTAAGGTTTGCTTCTCTGTGTTAAGTTCGTGATTATTGTAGAATCATAAAGTCCTAATCACAGGATAGCTTAGGTTGATCATCTAGTTCCAGCCCCACTGCCCTGGACAGGAGACATGTCTCACTAGAACAGGTTGCCCAGGTCCACATAATCTTTTTTTCCCTTTTTAAAAATGTGAGTTATGTTTTCCTTTTTCCAATCAGTGGGAACTACACCAGACTGCCATGATATGTCATATATAATGGCAAAACAATGATAATGTCTTAGCAAATACATCCACCAGTTCCCTCAGAAACTGTGGATGTATTCCATCAGGTCCCATGGACTTTTGAACCTTTACATTCTTTATAAGGTCCCAAATATCATCTGGCCTTACTGTTGGGACCTTCTCCCACTCTCAACCGTTAATCTCTGTGACGTGTGACAGTCTTCTTGCCAGTGAAGACTGAGGCAAAAAACATCCCTGAGTACCTCAGCCTTCTCCATATCCTGACTTAAGTTCTGGAGGTAAACCTCCATATCTGTTTCCTTATGGAGACAGCCCACATTTACTATAGTTTTCTTTTCTCACTGATACACCTATAAAAGCTCTTCTTGTTTCCTTTAATGTCTCTGGACAGATTTAATTATATCTGGGCTTTGGCTTACCTAACCCTATCCATGGCTGTGCAGACAACACCTCTATATACCTACCAGGTCACCTGTCCTCATTTCCACCCTCTATAGGCTTCCTTCTTTTAAGTGTGTCCAGGAGTTCCTTGCTTATCTACATACACTTCCTGTCATTTTTGCCTAACTTGCTTTTTTGTAGGGAGACAATGCTCCTGAGCTGGAGCATGTGCTGCATGTATTCCTTAAACTTTATTTGTATTTTGTTGCTTTATGTTAAAGATTTTAGCATATTTCTTTTAAGCTAATTAATTTTAACAGACTGGTTTCTTTGGGTAGGCTCTTTAAAATCCCCTTCTCCACCCCAAGGTCCCCAGAATTAAACTTCCTTCTCATAGTTCTCCAAAAGTCTGTTAGGTCTTCATTTCTGTACTTCAGGAACCTGATCTTAATGGTCAAAAACTCTCTCCATGAGAAAGTTTATTGCAGGGCTGAGACAAGACATCTATGTAGCTGGAGGTAGCCTCATATGGACTTAAGGATATCTGGAATGATAAATCGCAGATATTGCCTCACAGAGATATTCTGACTTCGTTAGAGGAATAGACAAGCGCTTGTTGGCTGGTAGAGCTGAGCTGACATAAGGCAGATCTTACAATGTATTCACTGTAAAAGATTATGGTACCTGACATTCCCTCACATTTGCTTTTAAAAAGAGTAACACAAAGCCCTTCTTGAGAATCTGCTTGCCACTATTCTTTTAACATCACAGAGCTCAAAGAGGTCTTTGGTGTAGCTGCCTGGGATAAATTCTGCCCCTGGATATGTGTTTCTGATTCCAACAGAGGTCATAATTTTTTGAGTCTTAAAAGTAAATGGTGAACTAATGCCTTAAATACTCTGAATTGAATCATTTCATTAAAAATATATTAACAAAGTAATCATCAAGGACATTAAATTCTACTCTTGACGAGTACTGAGATGAGCAGAAGTCCAACTTGCCAGCAAATAAGAAAGCTTTGCTGGCTGTCGTTTTTAATCCAGTATCTTCATATAATTATTAGATAAACAGTTTCTGAATGTAAGCAACATTTTTGGTCCTCAAAAACATTCACAAAATACACTATTTTGTATTTTAATAAACAGGCAGGAACACGATGAAGTGCTACTCATTCTTGAACAGTCCAAGCATTAAAAAGCAGTCTAAAATCTGAAACCTTTATTCTCCACTCAGAAAAAAAAAAATCATGCTTGTGTAAAACTTTGGTCTTTAACTGCTTCACAGGATGAATAATGGACTTTTTTTTTCTAGCAAATTAATCAAGGCAGGCAGAACTTTGGCTTTAAAACTATATTTGTGTTTAAAAAGATTTATTTTTTTAAAAAACCATAGGCAACAGAAGTCATTAGGCACTTTTCTTAAGCCTAAGTCACACACACAGATAAAGCTGTATGTGCATGGGTTAATAAATTCTAACATCTTGAACTTTTAACTTAATGCTTTGCATAAGTCAAGGGTTATATACAAGAGGGAGGTATTCTTATCTCTGGTTTGTCACATATTGTAGGGTATTTCTCATATATCTAAATGAAAGACTTTACTAAATGAAGTGTCCCTTTTTATGTATATAAATTCGGTAAGTGTTTTCATATCTAGGTAAGTTTATTTGTTTAAATAGCTGCCATATACAGATGACTGATTTGAAAGGAAATAGCAGTGCTTGTATGATGCGATATGATTGCTGAGTGATGTCTGTAGGGACTGCTTAGTGTTGATAAATAACTAAGGAATTTGTCTATCAACATTCTGCACAAGTGTCAGTCATACAGCCCTGAATGACAATTCATTTACATACGAGCTTTAAAGGGGAATAATAGCAAAGCAGAGACCTCATCTCAGAGCAGCATACATTTTTTGAATGTGGGTGTCCTCCAGCAGAATATTCTCCAACTGTTTCTTGTGAGACTTTACAGAACCCAAACAATACCCAGACCAACTCAGGCTTTTGGCAGGTTAGCAAAGTAATACGAATGTTTTTCATGCCTTTAAAGTGATACATTTCAAAAAGCCCTTCACATTAAATGTGGTATTAGATTTGTCAAGTCTATAGGCTCTTAAAAACAAACATCATTTCAGATGTGAAAGGAAGCCAGACAGAAAATGCACTAATATCTTTTTTTAAGTTTTACACTTACTTGGGTAATTAACAAATTATATGCAAGAATCTGAAATTGCCAGATACATCCACTGAGCCAGAACAGTAACAAGAATGAAATAAATACTATAGGGATGGTGCAGGTCTCGACAGACTATGTTTATAATTCTATTTATATAAAATAAGATTTGTTCATACTAGATGAATCTGAATCAGCTCACCCAAAAACCATATACTGTAGCTCTTGCTGTCCTCCCAGTGCACTGAACCAACTCTGGCTTAGCTCTGCCTCCAAAGCAGTTAGAAGCATGCATATAACATTTACAAACAAGTCCTGAGTTGATAAAGCACAGCATGAAATTATTTCAGATTAGGAGGGCCTAGAGAATGTCTACAGTATTCAACCTTTCCTGAATTAGTCACCTTAAAATAGCCTGACATCTGTATGCGTAATAGCTATCACAGCATCTTCACACCACCAAACAATCTCTTTGCTTTTAAGAACCCCAGCAAGTGATACATACAAGCTTACCTAGTCTTTCTTTGAAAATGCTGTAAAGCGGGCATAACTTGAGGTTGCTTTTGGTTTATGCTAATACAAATGAGAACAGAATGAGGGCCAAAGGTCTTGCAAGTATTTTCTACTAAACTGCAAAACTACAAAATGCAACATCACAGCAACTGGCCGCAGTTGAACTTGAAGTGTTTCAGAAAGCTGGGCTAAAGATCCTTCTTTCATGATTTACTATTTTGAAAAGGATTTAAAACTCTACTTGTCCCAAAACTCATCTTTTCTAGGTGAGCTCCAGCATTTGAAAACCCCACAAAATCATCTATGTCTGACAGTTTTTGTCTAATAAAACTGAATAGACTACAAAAATAGATTATGAGAGAAAGTTAAAGCTATCTTGTTTGTTAAATAAGGATAAAGGACAGTATCAGGACTACAGAAAACCTAAGTACTGCAAGAAATTGCGATCTTCTATCACAGGGCATCTTCTCTGTTGAGTTAACCACCGCTTAGCGCCCTACTTGATGCTGGGTAGGATAAGTTTTGCTTATTGACTTGGGCAGATATTCAGAGAACTCTGACACTGATGGTTAGGGTATTTATGGAGGAGGATTCTAAAAACATCACAATTAAAGAATATCATAGAATCATAGAACTGTGTAGGTTAGAAAAGACCTTCAAAGTCTCCAACTGTTAAGCTAACTGTACCAAGGCCACAGCTAAACCATGTCCCTAACCTCCATATATACACAACTTTTAAACACATCCTGTGACTATTGTATTTAACAGAATGATGATATTTATGCTTTCATCAGTTCTTGCCCCAAGCTAAACACCTTAGAACGGTCAACCTGTGCACAAACCTGTATGCTTTGGATTGGTGTGTACATTTCAATCTGGGGAAATAGTTTGTGGAGTAATCTGAAGATTTAGGGAACAAAGCAAAAATATGGAGTCAACTGCAGTGGCAAAGACAATAGTTTCTTAGGGTCAGATACTACAACAGCAACAAGTTTTAGCTTGCTTCAATACCATGGAAAATACGATAATAGCTTTAGGAAGTCAGCATAAGACTAGACACTTTTAAGAACAAGTTACAATGCTCTTCGTACTGTAATTTTAGTTGACTCAGATAAGCACTGAGCCTTAAAATACTGGAAACACTTCACTTACTCTGTTCTCTACTTAACACTGTCAACATAGTCTGCACTTTTCTATATTCCTCTCTTTCCTGAAACTCAAACAAACATCAAAGATGAAACAGGAAACCTGTGGAGAAGAGACTTGCACCTCATTTTTAACAAGATTTGTTTTCACGTTTGTTCCTTTTTAAAACACTGAGTCTTTGCTGTCCTCATATCAAGCGCCAGACTGCTGAGGCCCCAGAGAAAGTTAAGACAAGAGAGAAGTTTGCCTTAGTTGATGAGGGCTGGGTTAAGGATAAGTTGAGCAAACTGGATGTACATAAATCCATGGACCCAGAGGGGATGCACCTGCAAGTGCTAAGGGAGACAGTGGAAGTCATTGCTAGGCCAATCTCCATCATCTTTGCTAAGTCATGGGGATCAGGAGAGGTGCCTAGGTACTGGAGGATAGCAAATGTCAGCCCAGTCTTCAAAAAGGATAAGAAGGAGGACCCAAATAGCTATAGACCAGTCAGCCTTACCTCCATCCCAGGAAAGGTGATGGAACAATTTATCCTAGACGTTGTCTCTAGGCACATCATGTACAAGAAGGTTATCACAGACAGTCGTCATAGCTTAAACAAAGGGAAGTCATGCTTGACCAACCTGATAGCTTTTTATGAGGGCATAACCAGGGGGATAGATGATGTCAAAGCAGTGGATGTGGTCTATCTTGACTTCGGTAAAATATTTGACACAGCGTCTCACAGCATCCTTGCAGCCAAACTGAGGCAGTGTGGACTAGATGATCGGGTAGTGAAGGGGATCATGAACTGGCTGCAGGATAGAAGCCAGGGAGTAGTGCTCAATGGGACAGAGTCTAGTTGGTGGCCTGTATCTAGTGGAGTACCCCAGGGGTTGGTACTGGGACCAGTCCTATTCAATCTATTCATTTATGACTTGGATAAGGGATTAGATTAGTGCTTGGATGACACACTGTCAGCAAGTTTGCTGATGACACAATGCTGGGAGGAGTGGCCAACACCCCAGCAGACTGTGCTGCCATTCAGCGAGACCTGGATAGGCTAGAGAGCTGGGCAGGGAGGAATTTGATGAAATTTAACAAGAGAAAGTGTAGATTCTTGCATCTGGGTGAGAACAACTCCAGATACCAGTATAGGTTGGGGACTGACCTGTTACAGAGCAGTGCAGGAGAAAGGGATCTGGGTGTCCTGGTGGACAACAAGATGGCAATGAGCCAGCAATGTGCCCTTGTGGCTAAGAGGGCAAACAGCGTACTGGGGTGGTTATCAGATTGAGAGAGGTTCATCTCCCCCTCTACTCTGCCCTGGTGAGACCATATCTGGAGTATTGTGTCCTCTTCTGGGTCTGTCATTTCAAGAAGGACACAAAACTGCTGGAGAGAGTCCAGTGCAGAGCCACAAAGATGATGACGGGAGTGGAACACTTTGCTTATGAGGAAAGTCTGAGGGAGCTGGGTCTCTTTAACTTGGAGGAACTAAGACTGAGGGGTGACTTCATTAATGTTGATAAATATTTGAAGGGTGAGTGTCAGGCTCTTCTCAGTGTCATCTCTAATGATGGGACAAGGGGAAGTGGGTGTAAGCTGAAATATAGGAGGTTCTACATCAACGTGAGAAAGAACTACTTCATGGCGAGGGTGACAGAGCACTGGAATGAGCTGCCCAGGGAGATTGTGGAATCTCTTTCTCTGGAGACATTTCAAACCTGCCTGGATATATTCCTGTGCGACTGGATCTAGGGGATCCTGCTGTGGCAGGGGGATTGGACTAGATGATCTTTTGAGGTCTTTTCCAATCCCTAATGTTCTGTGATTCTGTGAAGTTCTCTTCTCTAATAATTCTCCTGAATTTTCTTGGGAGGAAGAGAAGGAAACTCCCAGAAGCTATGAAAAGGCTGCTGTCCCAATTCTAAGACCATGCAAGTGTCCTTCACAACTGATAATATTT
>JAOXOE010028471.1:0-16094 GCA_028565055.1 Phoeniculus purpureus | reverse complement strand
TGTAAGAGTTTCAAACCCTGCATTTTGATTGGTTTCTCTTACCTGTTCTGCACTTTACTATTACTAAAGGTCCTTAAGAAAAGAACAGGGCTAGATAAAAACTTTCCTCAGAACATACTTTTCCCACAAATTTTTGCACATATTTTTCTTTCTATAGGCCAAGACTCACCTCTATCATACTGAGACATCCTTATACCACAGCAAGGCATTTCTCCTAATTCCATAGTTTCTTTAACCTTATATTTGTTTTTGCATTTTAAATCTGCAATTTGAACAATGTTCAGAGCTCATCTGAATGACTGGTTATATTTCTACATAATTAATCTTATGTTAGAATATTGTCTGTGCCATAACTTGATAATCTGGACATCTTCAACTACTTGTATGTTGGGATTGTAATTTAGGTACAAAGTGTAACTCCAAATGTAAGCAAGAGAGCCACAGTTTAAAAATATTAAAACATAAAAGTATTAAAAAAATTAAGAAGAATTAAAGAAAGGTAATTATCAACATTCAGTACAGAATAATGGACACACATTTTTTGCCACTGAATTTGTTTTTTAATGAGTAAAAGTGGATAATTTTTTCCTATAGTTACCTATGTGATTCTGTCCTCCTGTTGTGATCTACCTACTGAAAGAAGAATCCATTCAGCATACGCTTGTAACTTCTAGAATGCCAAATGTAAGCAATCTGTCTGAATTATCATTAAAATTGAGAGATTTCTTTTGAACATGGCAGGACTATTTTTATTACATGTACTCCATGATAATTTTGTTCTCTTATCTATTTCTTATTCTGCTGATGTATTTCTTCTTCTACTAAAGATGTCTTCGAAAGATATTTCAGATCTCTACGTATACAGACTTCATATTTTTTTAAAAAAACAAGACATGTCTGATCTTTTGGCTTTGAAACTTCTTTTTTGCAAACAATTATGAAATCTATCCTAGCAAGATCTGACTTACCTTTGCACTTAGCTGAATTACACAAAGTAGGAGTGATTCCTGGGCTTCCAAGTCTGAATCTTTGTCTGTTGCAAAAGATCAAGATTACAGAATCACAGAACGTTAGGTATTGAAAAGGACCTCAAAAGATCATCTAGTCCAACACCCCTGCCACAGCAGGATCCCCTAGATCAAGATGCACAGGAACATGTCCAGGCAAGTTTTAAATGTCTCCAGAGAAGGAGACTCCACAACCCCCCTGGGCAGCCGGTTCCAGTGCTCTGTCACCCTCACTGTGAAGAAGTTCCTTCTCATAATTATGTGGAACCTCCTATGTTTCAGCTTACACCCATTGCCCCCTGTCCTATCATTAGATGACACTGAGAAGAGTCTGGCTTCATCTTCCTGTAACTCACCACAATTATTTCCTTAGATGGAATAAATCTCAAGGAACTAGAAGCACTTAACATTTCATGTTATTTCCTACTGCTATTCGCTAATTTTTCCTCCTTCCTTAAAAGAGGGATAAGAGAAAATTCTGGGAATTTTCTGTATTTGATTAACCCCCTTCCCCCCCAATTATGTGAAAATTCAAAGTGTGGCTAAAGATACTCATAACTTACAATGTGGAACTCCTAATTCTGCTGTCTTCTGACAATTCTGAAGCTTTGGGGGCTCTGTAACATGCCTGTTCATTGAGATATCAGGAAGAAAGTATTCTAACCCACAAAAAAGTAAGATTTCTCACACTTTAATTACGTGAACAATTGGAGTTAATAAAACCCAGGCAAACAAACTAAACCAGCAATAAACCAGCACCTTGGTGGAGCTGGATATGCAGTCAAAGATTAGGAAGCAGGAGTTAGATCATCTTATCTATAATACCAGACCCCACCCTCACTACACCAGGTCCTTTGCTGCAGATGTGGTTCTCCTTCACTTTACTCAATATGGAAATCCAATTATTACTTTATCACTACATCTGTATATACTGGAGCTTATACAAAGTCTGCTATTTTTACTGGAAGCCAGAAAATTGGATAGCAATCATCATTAAAACCATCTCAAAATCCATATACAATTTGAATCAGGTTAAACAGACAAACAGATCTGACATCAATTTTTGAGTGACCAGCTTTACAAAATTTTCAATTCGTATTAAATAATACATGACTCAGATCTCTCAAGGAATTTGGAAAAGAATCAAACAATAAAAGCTAAAGATGAATTATATTGTGGGAAAGATGTTTTACATAGGAAAGAGTAAACACATAAACAATAAAACTGCATTCCAAACACTTAAGTTGTTGAGGATCCAAATTTCATGAGCTCCTTTGAGACAGTGGACTACATATTATAGTGCATATGCAGTATTACCTAGATCTGAGATAACATCATTAACTAGAAATCCTGACTAACCCAGGACACTGAGAGTTGGTGATGCTTCTTCGTAACACCTCTATTCCAGTTACCCAGTTAGATGTTGCTAAAACTGATCTAGTGCTACAGCCTGCTCCCTAACAACAGTTATGCAAGTATTCTATTCCCATGCAGTCTCTGAGTTACAGTGATGAACACAGTATTAAAAAAATCATGTACTGGAATAGTTTTGTTACTTTTTCAGATTCAGACTGTTATCCACCACGCTTTTCTAAACCTTATTGAGACAAACCCTTATGTAGAGGGCCATTGGGTAAAATCTAGATCTCCAAAGGTTTTGTGCACTGTGCACATTCATGTCCAAAAGATATCCGTATCTTTTTGTTTTCTCTTTTGCTTTCTTTCATTTTCTCTTCTTACAGCCAAAATTTTTGTCAGATAAAGTTTTCCTGTTAATTACACTTGTACAATCTCAGTAGCTGTTCCTGCAGGTACAAACTGGAGATGTAATTATCCTGCAGCATGAAAACAGCTACCTGGTATGTTATGATCCACACTGTGTGGCAATCTGGCATTTCATATTCATAATGTTAATAAACTTTGACAACTTGAGCAAAGTCACTGATGGATCTTTTCAATATGTATTCTCTTTCTGAGGTGAAAATTAGATTCCTTATTTTGTTAACAGAAGGGAACTAGGAACTGCTCTGATTCTGAACTAATAAAGTCATTTTCCTTAAGGAAGCCTTGCATAACAGCTTAAAAATGGAAATTTTTCTAAGGATTCTCATTTTTTGACGAATCATGTGCTTGTAACCTTCTTTAGATATCTTTGTTCATGGCTTCATACTGCCTTTTATCACCTCATTAGTAATCATCCCTTGTACAATGTCATTGCATCAGCACAACCACAGCAGAGATGACTGATGCATTTTCTCTAGCGTTTATTCACTTCCCCTTTCACAGGCCCTACTAAATCCTTGATCAGTTATCATAGTCCCTTTTCAAGTTTTCCTCTGTGACTGGTGGTTTGGCAATACATTTGTCTTAAGTCCCGAACTTCTCTCTTAGGACAAACAACAAAATTATTCACTTTCCCTATAAAAGCAATGCCACAGACTTCCCTAAGTTCAAAAGAAATCTGTGAAACTGTAATTTATTTTTTGAGCCGAACTGGTGCATTTCTTGCAGATTCTGTTGTTGATCTCGTTCTCTCTGGCATTCACAGTCTTTCTGTTTCCTGATGCTTAGTCCCAGGGCAGCTACAATCTCTCTGCCAGCAACATTACACAAAAACTCCTCATGTCTGTCTTCTACTTAATCCCAACCCCAGAGCTTCAGACTGTGAAAGCATCTTCAGACCTTTAACTTATTTTTTAATTAAGCCCATGCATTCTTCTCACTATGCTCTATTACACAAGATTTTGCATGTTCCCAAGGGTGTACAGAAGCTCCAAGCAGCCACCTAATCCACTTTCCCATTTCTCCACACTCTGGGTAAAAGATTTCTCCACAACTTACCTTGGCATGCAGCAAAATCATGTTTGGGTCTGAAGCATGTGGTACAAAATAAGTATCTGACAAAAATGTCTTTTACCAGGATTTAAAATACCAGTGCAGTCATGCTGGGTTACAGAATGTTTAATCCAAAGACTTTCGTACATCTGAAATCCAGGAAGCAAGGAGGTGTGTATGTGACTTACATTTATGAATATTAAGACCATCGATATTAAAATACGTTCCAGTGAAGCATTTGTTCTACTCTTCCTCCTCAGCTGGCAAAAATCCACGTGCTGGATTTACTGTACTAAGTGCAGTAGTATTGAATGGTGGAAGGATTATTTGGAGCTGCTTGGCACTAGAACACCTGGGCCTTAGCCAGCAACGGGCATATTCAAGGCGAGAGAGGGGTGTGTGTGTCTTAATCCTGTATTACTGAAAAGAAACTCAAGCCTTTTCTTGTCAAGGATTTTCTGATGTTGTGAGAGTGAAAATCCTGCAGAAAAATAAACCTATGGAAGCGTATAAACGGATCATAAAACACAGCATATTTGGGGTTATCTCCTAGCCGTGACTCACATGAGGATAGCTTCAATTCATTGTAGTTCACTTAGTCACACTTTCAAAAAAGGTTTAAAAAAAAACCAAACCAAATCTGTTAGGTCTTGTCCTAAAAAAATTATGAAGAACTCTGTTTCATCTGAAGTATAGCCTACATCTAGATTCCTACAAGATACTGGTGTATACTAATGGAATAGTATAATTAATTTTCAATTAGCAATTGTGGAATGATAAATCAAAAAGACTTCCAGTTTATGTTGTTGGATGATGTAGCAGAGATGACATCAGAAGTTCATTACTATCAAGCTGAGCTTTGCCATCCAAGATAAAGGAACATAAACAGTTTAGTTATTGAATTGTAAATATTTGGATTCAGAAGATAAAAAAAGTTGCTCACCTCCTACCATTCCTATGATTCCCCAAAGTTTAGGCTTATAGTATTATTTTCTTTCCTGCCTTAGGTAAGGCATCTTGGTTTGTGAATGTCTTGTCATGCCTTGAGTTTCTTGAGGGAATTTGTCAGTTAGAAAAAAAAAAAAGGAAAATTTTACCTAAAATTATACTTCTATGAACCCTGTTATCCTGATTATCCTGACAGAATTCCAAAGGTTCACTGAATACCTCAAATGTTTCACTATTATGCCATACCTCTAGATACTATCTGCAAACACACCAGTTTTTCTACACATACTGTTATCTAAATGAAGTCCTCACAGTCTTCAGTCCTGTCAACAGAAGATCCACACTTCTCCACGCAGACAGACTTGAAATTCTCAGCTAAATGCAAGTAAGTGTGTGGCTCAATCTTTTTACCTGGTCTAGCATCTAAATAGGGTGATATACCAAAATGTGTTACACTATGGTATTGTCATGGAAAAGTTTTCTGGAGTGTTGGAACAGTTTTCTGGAGTGTTTCTGAGCCTTAAGGATCAATACTCCAATAATCCAAGAGTGTTGAGCTGCATTATATAATTTTGCCTGAGAAACTACAAAAAGACTGGCTCTAGGAAAGAAAGGATTTAGGCTATGTCAGCTCTCTATTTAATTCTTATTTTTAAATTAGTATTGTAAAAAATTACTTAGAATACCGTGCTACTTAGAAGATGCACCACTCTTCATTTATAAGGGAGAATCATAGCAATAAAAAAATTACCAGGAGTTATTTCAACAACAAAAATTCCCCAAATCTTACTTATCTCCTATGCAGCCCAGTGATAATGTCGACAATCAAGGCTGCTTCTATTGCAAAGAGAATTTTGAGGGAGTCTGATATGTACTGGCTGTGACTGATTTCTAGGTTAGTTTCCTACTGGTCCCTTAGGAAACTCAGGATAGAAACACACACCTCTTACCCACTTAAATTCAAATTGCAGTCCAGGAATAAGATTCTAAACCTTACCACTGAACGATAGCTCTCCACAATCTCACCAAGAGTACAAAGTCTGTAAACCAACATTCCAAGCAAGTAAGTTTCTCACCTTCAGTACCAGTGAAGATAACGATGAGTAAATGTCTTTTCGTCCATGATACCTTATTAGCTAACAAGATTGAAGAGGAAATAAAACCTTATTTTAAACATTATTTTAGTACTGAGGTAAAGAGGAATTTCAGTGATGGTCACAGTGTGATTACTCTATAAGAATTTAATATAACTGTAAAAATTTTCAAGGCAATTGAAATGCTAGAACTGTATTAAGAGATGTGTTTTCTCTTCTATCATGAGGACTCATTAATCTAAATCGCTGGTGTTTCCAAAAGAACAGCAGGACAGCCTTGGCTATCTACATTCAGACACAACATCACATAGTTAATTAACACAAACACTTCTTCCATTTTTTCAGAAATGCATCTTGGAATACCTTTGAGATGTATTTCATTTGGATGACTGGCTATCTCTATTGAGTCTGACAAAGATAATTCTTTATATGGGTACTGAGAACAAGATCTAGTCTAAAATAATCAGTAAGGTGAAGTCCATGGGGAAATAGGATGGCAAAGGTTGATTCTTATTAGGTTTGCAAATTTCCTTTCTCTTTAACTTCTATAGCTTTCCTCTGATCTGTTTCTGACCCCTAAACATGCAGATTCCAGGGTTACCTAAAACCATACTGCATTCATTTATTCGACCACATTTTCAAAGAAACATGAGATTCTGAAAGACTGAAGAAGTACTACATAAAGACACACTATTAATGGGATTTTAACACTGTATTTGAAATGTTAATATTTTTATTATCCTGAAATTTTATGATTATAATCACAGTTCGTATACTGTCTTTTTTATGCAATAAAAAGTGTTTGCTTTGCAGTAGTCACATGATTTCATAATTCAAACTGGCAGATTCAAAACTGTATAAGTATATACATGAACACATGTATTCCGATATGTGTAGAGGAGTAACAAACCTTTTAAACTTTAAATAACACTCTATATTTATATTTGTGTTTAGAAGAATGCAGCACACATGTGGAACTCAAGAAATTTTATATGCCCTTTTTGTCCCCCATCAAGTAGAATTCCACCTAACCAAGGTCTCACTTTGTAAAGGAAAAATATCGTCATGAGAAAAAAATCTGGAGTGTATGTTAATGTGAATTGGTTTTGAGTGACTTGAACTTTGCCAAGAGCTGTTGCCTCAGAAGGATCCTCTGCTGTTCCACTTGCTGCCCAGGAGTTTAATTCAGAATTCATGAGAGTTTACTAACCCCTTGGAACAGAAAAGCAGTTTTGCTTTCTCTTTCTTTCTCCTCTAAGCCCCGTGTTGATGTCCTATGAATATACTGACACCACACTAATTATATCATAAAAAAAATACAAGAATACCAATACCATTCTGTAGTAGCTCAAACACAGAGAAATCCACGAAATATCTACATTAAATAGCTCAGGCTTCTACTGCCAAAATTTACAACTAAATTTGCTGTGGAAAGCATTTTATCTCATCAGCAAGGGAAAGAGCAAGAGGTTTGCTAAGATGCAAGATTATTTTTTTATTTGATAAAACCCAAATGTGATAGTTGCCATAACAAAAGGGACACTCTAAGAATGGAATTAGCATATATTACTTATGTCTGGTATGTAGGACAAATATGTCTTCTTTATACCACAACGTACTGTACATTTTCCCCAGTTTTTACTGGATAAAGACAATAGTTTGGAACAAAACAACTTTTATACTCACTGTTTAAGAACAAAAAGGATAATATTCATCAATTCTATAGAATATTCTTCCATATATAAATCTATACTCATTCCTGATACTTTTTATTTTCTTCCTCTAGCATAAGGCTGTGCTTTCACTGGAACAGATAAAACTTCTGTATTTCTAAGCTGGACTTTTCCTGCTGAATGTAAAATGTTCCGGTTTGCAGCCTTACTGTGCTGTGCATAAATACACAATAAAAGGCATATTTATGCACCTCATTTCACATCAGCTTCACAAATGTAGTTTAAGATACACAATAGTGCTAAGCTATGAAAGGCAAGGAGCAGAAGCATGTGATAAGGAAATATGGAGAAAAAAAAAACCCCTTCTGTCCAAATACTGTAAGTTGATTATTTATGACTGGCAAACAGCTGACAGAGATATACCTCACAGTTTTTCCATTAGGAATATGCAAATGGTTAATACAAAAAGGTTCCAGACCATTAAGCATGCTAAAGTCAACAATAATTACATTAAATCATTCCAAAATCTGACAGGAAGGCTCTGCAGTGTCTGAAGGACAAATCTTATGTACTTACAATGGATTACTGGCACCATGAACAAACTATGCTGGAAACGGATTTCTCAGGTAATGATAAAAATGGAAATACTACAGCCTTAAACAGATAAAACTGTGCAACAATATCCTACATATTTGTATGATGAAATACTTTGGCTGTAACCGGCTATTACTACAACTGGCTTTGAACTCTAATTACAGTCCTTGCAACTAAGATTTTGCACTCAGATTTTGACACAGATTTTTTTCAAAAGTAGATTAAAAAAAACCCCATGGTTTGCAAGAAAATAGAAAATCTATTTCATTTACCCATCACCTGTTAGCCATTAGTACTACTTAATGTCATATCATAATATCATAGTATCTTTACACTTCATTCAAATTGCCACACTTCACTGAGAACGCACTTTCCCCTGTAATCGCTAACACCTTTTGAACCAATGGGAGTTTCTTTTAAATAAACAGTCTTCATACAGAGGTGAACATTAGAAACAATATGCAAATTCTCCTCTCTCCATTGTTGTGGCAAATGAGTACTAGAAACAGTTTTGTATCCCCAGCTGATACTTTTTCTCAGGCTTTTATTGTATAAGTCGCTATCTAGTTGATTTCTTCTCGGTTAGAAGTCTGTATAATAAAATAACAACCAACAGTTGATGATGAGTTAGCTATCACAGAAGTAAGAGGAACATTTTGTCTGGAGAATGTTGGAAGCCAAAGACCTATCATCTCTATGCACAAAGCAAAACCAAAGAAGTCCTTGGGCGGCTATACGTACATTTTATGTGTCTGTTATATATATGTTGTATGGATATGAATGCTGTATAGTAAATAAGCAGGGACACATGGAGAAACAACAGTAGCACAGTACTGTACTTTACATAGTCACTTTAAGCCATCTTTACATTTAATGGGTGGAAATAGACATCTTAAAGAAAATTAATTGGAACAATTTTGGATTACTATGTTAAGCAAGACGAAATTCTTGTATGATGTCTTTTTTTACCCTATTGATTAGCTAGCATAGCTAAGGCAAATAGCTAAGACTTCAATGTCTAATTTTAAAACACTGAATTTAGAGCACATACGTATGGTCTTATAAAGCACCACAGAATATACTAAGTTATTTGTCCTTTTGATGAAAAGCATGACAAGCATGTACTCAGGAAATTATATATCTGAAGGAAAAGACATTGGAATTTGAAACTCCATGGTCTTTATTTCATTTTTCACTTGTCCTAAGCAATTTCTTACCTCTTTTCACAACACACAGTCTTCTCCATCCTTTTTTACATGCTTGGAGGTTTTTATGTGTTTGCCTTTCCAGAAATTCATTAAATATTTACAACTTGAAAACAGCATTTTCACACACTTGTATAATTGTTTCCTGCTTTTGTCTACATTTCTTTTACTAATAAATCATACCACTGTGATTAGCTTCTGACCATTTCTGAACATCAAGCTCAGATGGTTAGAAAGCTAATAAAAGTCTCCTATTGCTTCTATTGCAATGTGTATTTCTGTGCAATTATTGATGTGGAATTTTGTCTGCAATATTTAACAATCAGTCACCTAGAGCATCCTGCAGCTGATCAGAATTAGCCTCAGAAACTGTTGTTACAGTGCTTCTAAGTACATCCACACATCCCTTCTTTGTGTTATATGATCGGAGTATTTGACGTATGGAAGTAATTCACAAATAGAAAGAAAAAATGGCTATATGATTGTTTGTTCAAATGTATTGCCATGTAAGCAATTAATTGATATTTTTTTCTATCTGCAGACCTGCACCTTGTATTTTTATTGCTTTTTATTACACCTGTGGTATAATACTGGTTTAACTATTACCAAGCTTCATTAACACATTAGAAAACTAACTGATAAAAAGCTTTTTCATAAAATATGGTAATGTTTAACATGTTTTGCATTCACAGCTTTGACAATATATTAATACTGTGTTAATATAACTTACAATGATAGTAATTACAGCTAATAGTATAATATAGAATATTAAAATAGAAATTATTAAATTGTTGATTAGAAAAACCAGCCCTTTCCTGAGTATAAAATTGTATTTCTGTAGTTTTCACAGTTCATTAAATAAAGGTCAGTTTGACTGCTACTGGTACTGTACATTTTTCCCTTGAAGATGAAATTCAAATTGAAATAGCACAATGAGGATATTCTAGAAAATAATGACAGATATATTATCCATTGTATTGAGTTTATCTGAGATGGAGTTGATCCTCTCCATGACACCTCTCACAGTGCTGTGTTTATGGTGGTAGCTGGAGGGGTGTTGGTAACACAGTAGTGTTTTGGCTGCTGCTGAGCAGTGCTCACACAGCACCAAGGCTTAAGGGGTTTATTTTTCTTTCCCCAACTCTAGGCTGAAGGATGGGCTGGGCCAGCTAACCCAAACTGACCAAAGGGATAATCCATACCATTTGACATCAACTCAGATGTAAAATCAAGGGGAAAGAAGGAAGATTGAGGCATTTGTTGATGGTTTTTGGAACAACCCCTATGTGTATCAGGGCTCTACTTGCTATAGAACAGCAGATAATATCATCTGCTGATGGGAAGTGGAGAATAATCTTTATTATTTGCCCTTGCCTTTGTTGTCTTTACCTGCTAGGCTTTTGTTATAATTTTATCTCCCCTGTCCATCCAAGAAAAGGGAGTGATAAAGCAGCTTTGTTGGGTTCCTAGCCCCGAGCCAGAGCCAAACCACCACACCCATAAGAAGAAATATCAAAGGCACTTGTAAATCATAGTCGTCTTACACAAGAAGAGAACAAAAATTTCTCTTTACATTTCTAAAGTCAAGAGGGCCACTCCTTTGTTTATTGAGAATATCCATTGAAATGCCTTCCTTTGGTATTCACAGGACGTACAAAAAAACCCCTATGACACGTGATACTTTAGCTGATTTATTAGCTGGCAAAGGAAAGCGATGGGTATATAGCCACATAAGCAGGAAAAGTGCCAGTAAGTTTACAACAACTTAGGCAAATAAGTTTATGTCATCAAGGAAAATATCTGCAGTTAAATATTCATTCCAGCTACTTGTAAACAGACAAGTTATTTGAATAAAATTCTGTGAGAAATGTAGCTAGAAATGAATAAGTTTTGTTTATACAATTACACATAACAATCTTTTCTCCTCACTGAAGTTTTTCAAAATGAGATTTCTACTCTTAAAGGCAGTATGAGACTAGTGGTGTAAATTCTGCTCTGAATCACACGGAGCAGAAGGTTCAAAGCATGTCTCTACCTCCCAGATACACACCTCTCAGCTGTTGAGCTGTCCATTTCCTTTTCATTAATCTGCTCTTTCCTCTCAAAAATTCACACTTGTCCTGACAAGGACTTCACAGTCTCCCAAACACCTTGACCCAGGACATCTGTTGTGCGAAAAATACTCTTTCCTTGTTGAAGAGAATTAATACAAAATATGCCTAATCGCTAAGTCTCATAGCAGACCCTTTCAGTCCTAGTCAGTGCATTTTGGCCTTCTCAACTGACCCACAGTGACATATGTGTATTTGTGCTGGTAATGTGCAACTGGAAGAAGCAGTGCTGCGCTGTTTCTCCTCCTCACTGTAGAGATCTGTATTCTCAAGTTCACCAGTACCCAGTAGCTGGGCTACAATCTGAGAAAGAGGTCCTTGTGGTACAAAGTCCTTATGATTTGTTCCCATCTCTATTTGTTCTTCATCTCTAGATGTAAGTACATGAGTTGCCATTCAAGTTTTTCCACTGACATCTTTGCTAGTAAATAATGTACTTGATTCAGTACTTTTGCACTCTTATACTGCTGTCAATGCACTAAAAAATAACAGGTTAGTGCCCTTGCCAGAAGTCTATAAAGTTATACTGTGGGGATAGTAAAAGGAATTGAATGTGTTAAAGTTACATCTTATCCCTCCTTCCCAACTTGGGTTCTTGATTTCTCAGCAAACATTTCTCACAGATTTGCTCGGCCCCTTGAAAAATTATAGAGTGTTTCTCAGAGTCACACTATTCTAAAAAGAGGGGGCTGATGACTTACTTTGCAACGACAGAAACTGTGACCAGCATTTCTTCTCTTCAAGCCATTATTATGTGAAGTACCTCTCACACTAACGCTCAGAAATCATAAAGAAACTGAAAGGTAAAAGCACTACATGGAGAACAATCTGCCAGTTCAGCCTTTTACAGATCCGCACCTATACTGCAGGCAATGTACCTGGTTGAGGGTGTAGGCTCAGCACTAAATGCATTTTATTGAAATAAATAGTGTGTTTAATTGAAAATCACCCATAATGCTTAAAAAAGTGATTCAGCACTCACTTAAATAAACACGGCATAAAAAAGCACAGCATGGACTGCTGTAAGAAAAAGGTATTTTTTGAAGGTGCAACAATATTCTGCATTTAAAAAATACTTTTACAGATGAATTTTTATGTAGTCACAATTATTTTACTTTATGCATCACACTGTTTACTGGATGATCTTAAAAGTCTCTTCCACCCAAAACAATTATGTGATTCTGTGACAATTTAACAGTATGTATTGTTACTTCATTTTGTGAGCCTGTCAGCGCAAAGTCCCTTGTCATTCCTGTTGCTTTTAGTGAGCTGTCTGAAGTAGTTGTCAGCAAACACATGAACATATGCAATTATTAGTAAGTATAATCCTGCAATCTACTAAATCATCACTTGTCATAGAGTGATAAAGCAAAATCCCATAAACACATTAAGAAGTAGTTAAACAACAATATTCCGTGTTTGTATTCTGAATGGATATGGACACATTATTTTACTGTGACTTATGGACACACTGTCTCAAGGCCTTTTGAAGAAACAGGATGATAAATTATAAAATTATAATTTTTATAATTTTTAAAAGAAAAATGTTTGGACATCACAATTGGCCAAATACATATTCATTTTTTAAAATGAAGATACATTTCTGTTTTACAGGTATATCTAAATACTCAGTTATTACTTTTGTCTTCTATTTAAAACAAATACCTGAATAAAATGCATTACCACAGTATGAATACCAATAGCCCTTCTTAAAGGTCTATTGTGAGACTCTATGAAGGTATCATTGCAATCTTCAATCTAAGAATCTAAGATCTACTTGAGGGTAGACAGTGTCTATACAGTGATATGGATGATCCAGACTGATGGGTTGAGGCTATTGTATGACCTTTAACAAAGTTAAGTGCCAGTCACTGGGGTGACTACTACTCAGTGCAATGGTGTAGGCTTGAGGGACAGTGGCAGGAAAGCTGCTAGACAGAAAGAGATCCAGTGATATTGTTTGATCATCAGCTAAGTATGAGCCAACAGTGTGCTCAGGTGTTCAAGAAAGCACATGGCATTCTGGCTTATATCAGAAATAATGTAGCCAACAGAATTAGGGCAGTGATTGTCCCCCTCTGCTTGGCACTGGTGAGGCCAAACCTTGAGTACTCTGCTCAATTTTGGCACCTCAGCTGAGGGGACACCTTATTGCTCTCTACAATTACCTGAAAGGAGGTTATTGAGAAGTATATGCTGGTGTTTTCTCACAAGTAACAAGTCATAGAAGTAGAGGAAATGTCTTCAAGTTGCACCAGGAGGAGCTTAGACTAGAAACTAGGAAAAGGTCATCAGACATTGGAACAAGCTGTCCAGAGAGGATGTTGAATTGCCATCCTTGAACATGTTTAAAACTCATGCAGATATGGAGCTTAGTGACCTGGTTTAGAGGTTAGCTTAGAATCATAGAATCATTAGAATTGGAAGAAATCTCCAAGTTCATCAAGTCCAATTGTCAGCCCAATGCCACCATGTCCACTAAACTACGTTTCTCATGTGCCAGCTTCACATGTATTTGAACACCTCCAGGGATGGTGACTCCACCATTCCCATGGGCAGCCTATTCCAATAATTGAGCAGTTTCAGTGACGAAACTTTTCCTAATATCCAACCTACACCTGCCTTAGTTCAGATTGAGGTTATTTCATATCACTAGTGACTGGGGAGAAGAAACTGACCCCCACCTCTCTATAACCTCCTTTCAGGTAGTTATAAAGAGCGATAAGGTCTCCCCATAGGCTATTTTTCTCCAGACATGGTACAGTTGCAGCTTCAAAAAAGAAGAAGTAGACATAAGTAAAAGAGATAATGATTAATTAATGAGCTTAATTTAAAAACAATAGTCAAAATAAGGTACAGATATTTATGTGAATGAGAGTGTGAACAGAAACCTTGGATGTGGTTGACACTGTACCAAATCTGAGTAAAAAGAGATCATGACAATTATCAGAGAGTTCTGAAATGCATCCATCTGAACTGTGGGGAGAAAGGATTAAGGATCTCTTGGAATAAATATTTATTTTAATATAGATGTCTAAATCTTAAAAATTATTGTAACATAGCTGGAACTATGGTGCTGGTGCACCAGCAACCTAACATTTTTTTTTGGAATCTGCACTTATGCATCTTAGTTCTTTAAGTCAATTTAATTCTACAAGTCCAAACACCTAGTGCATTTGAGAAACTAGAAACAGTTCTTCTCTCCTTCCCTGTAACTGCAGTAATTAACAACATGCAAAATGAAATCTTCCCCATATCAAACACCCTTATTGTGCTAAATGCTCCAAATGGTACCCTTTAGTTCTGCTCCATCCTAACCCATTGAAGGGCTGTGGCAAGAGCTGTTGTCAGATGAGCAGAGATAAGTAGAGTTGATGATGACGTTTATGATGATTTGACAAAGTACAAATTCCTCAGAAAGGCATTTTCAGTCACTTCAGAATTATGTGAATGCAAGCCAAATGTTCTCATTGCCAGTATTTTGAAAATTTCATTACACAAAACTGTAGACCTGCTTAATCTAGTGCTCCTGACACTCATGCAACGTGCGGCAGCCTCCGATTACATTCTCAGCTTTATCTCAGCTCCCAGGTTAGGATCCTAACTCCAGAGTACAAAGCCAAGATGGGATATGAATTTCATATTTTACTGTTTTGCATTAGTGCTTTTCGATCCAATGGCTCTTGAGAAGTTTTCTTACACAAATACTGTCATGTTATTGCTCTTTGACTCAGTGCTGGTACAAAACGGAGTACCTCCAACATAGAATGCTCTAGGCTGGAAGGGACCTCTAGAGGTCATCTAGTCATATGGATACCCTATCCATAAATGTCCCAGCCTTCAAATGTTCTATATCTCACTTGCTACAGTGCTCGTCTGAACTCAGACATGCTATTTTTAATATCAAGGACAGGAGTCTGAAACAGTTTATTTCACAGGTTAAATTAATACCTTCTCACAAGGCTATAGATATTCTGAGGGCAAAGCAGAGAAGAAGATAAGACTTCTGTTACTTCTGCTAGAATTGTTCTTCTCTTTACAAAACCATTCACAGCTTGGCAGTTAGAAATAGAGAAGTTTAAGATTTAATTCCCCTAAGGTGGACTGAAACCTAAACCTAAGCTGCACAAGGCAAGTGGATGTTCTAATACTCTAACAGAACAAAATAAGTGCCTTTCTCCAGCTTCTTTGTCTGGATGTGGTCCATCTCCTTCATTTTTCTTACCTGTATTCCAAAAGAATTATTTGTACAAGGCCACATAATTCTTTGATCTCAAACCAATTGATTTTTCTTTTTATCAGTCTGGGACCTAAAGTTAAAAAAAAATAAGAATAAAAAAGAAATACTAGCCTCTCAGAATACAATTATTTCTATTGTTTAATTCAGAAGGTAAATTGAAAAATCAATTCTTTGCACAGCTTTAAAATGTAATCAGTCTCATTGACATAAATGTGCTGAAGTACACAAGTGAATTGAAAACTATATTCCTCTACTATTGCTGAGCTATGTCACAAGTAATTTTAGAATCATTTATTGATCTTTCATTATTAAGATTCAGAAAAGCACTCATGTGCCAAACTTGGCACTTCTGATTTCATTTTACCGTAACACAACCAAAATGAAACA
>JAOXOE010028470.1:0-16094 GCA_028565055.1 Phoeniculus purpureus | reverse complement strand
TAGTTTTGTCCTGCTCTGGCAGGGGGGTTGGACTCGATGATCAATTTGGGTCCCTTCCAACCCCTAACATCCTATGAGCCTATGATCCTATTAAGCTGTTGACTACAATGAGTAAACCCACACAGTGATGAAACATAAAGAATTTCTGCCAAGCAAAGTGATGGATTATTTCAAAGAGTGGCTTCCTTTCATGACTAAGATTCCTTAAGGTGACAAGGTTTTAGCAACTTGATACACAGCATGGAGAACACTTCTATCTGTGTGGAAAGCAGATTAAGAAAGACTATTCTGCCGCAAATTAAGATGCAATTTTGATATGAGCACAGCTCTTGCCTTCAATGTCATAACCACAGATTGCACTAACTTAATCCAAAATTTATGCCATGGTTCCAAGACATTCAGGAACAGAACTCCTCTCATTAGTGTCCCTAATCCAAGTCCTAAAAATACAAATCTCAGAATCTCACTTCCGAGAAAAGTAGCATAACTGCATTTCTTGAGGGCAGGTATTTAAAGCAACTTTTCTTTGTGTACTTCAAGTTTAGTTCTTTCCTTTACACCAACGTCTGTGAAAAAGCTAATTAACTTGAACAAAGGAGTCAGTCTTCCCTCTATTCATGTGTCCTCTATTTCACAACTGTACACAACTGTTAGATGGAAACAGGATATTAATGAAAGCTTCCATAAACTACTTACAGTTGGGCAACAAGGATGGGCTCTGCTGGCAAAACCCAAACATTTCGCATTAACTGCTGACACCTCACATAGCACATTAATGACAACCAGTTTGACAGAGACTGATTTTGTCACAGCTGCAGTGTCCCAAGCTATGATTTTTGGACAATACAATGTGAATCTGACTTTCAAGGAGACATGTTGCAAAGACAACCCTGGGTGCTACAAGAAACACACAGTAGTCTACTACACAGCTTTATTCTGACAGGGGTTCAACTGAGCCAATATTCTCCAACAACGGTTAGGGAAGCCTTTTCTTCTTTTTGAAATGCTGTGTTTTAGGAAAGTTTTCGCATAAATTTCCACAGGAATAGCTTCAGTATGTTTAAATACAAGTAGGACCTTCTAAGTGCTTGTTTGGTACAAACCAAGACTCCATCTCCTTTTGTTGGATTATAATGTCCTTTGGAAGATTTGTTTTGCCATTTCAGCCTGATGGAAACAGGCAGAGTCATTACTAATAACCAGTGCTGTGTGGAACAAAGCTGCTTTTCAAATGGAATTTTCATATTATTGACTGAATTTTAGTTTCTATATAATCATTTGTATCTCTCCTGCAAGAAGTATTTAAAAAAAAAGAGTTCTGCCTAATTAATTTCCAGAAAACTGGGAATAACATTTACAGCTTGCATTGTAATTACTTATGAAAAAGAAATTTAATTCATTTTGTTACAGTAACTCATTTGTCAGACATAATTGAAATGACCTCAGGTGACAAGTTAAAATGGCACAGCTGATGCAAACAAACTCCAAAACTTTTCATAGAATTAAATATTCAGTGAATTCCACTCCACAAGATAGCACAGATAGAGCTTCTTACTGATGTATTGCAAATAGGCCAGATACAAAGACAATAATGCTCTCTCACAAAATAATGAACAAAATAATGGTGATACTGAAATTATCTGGTTTGTATTCTTTCTGCTTAGTAAAAGGGTTATAAAACATGCAGATAGATGAGGGACGCGGGATAGGGGCAGCCTGCCAGTGCTGGGTCGAAGATTTGACTTGTTGATCATAAAGGTCTCTTCCAACAAAAGTGATTCTGTGATTCTGTGAAATAGGTTGATTCTGAATGTTCTGAAAATAATTTTGGAATAAATTAATCCTGGGTGTAACTTTGCGGGGATGACGCCAGTGATGAAAATGACCCCGCTGAAAATAACCCAAATTCATTACAAAATACTGTGAACAATGGTATTTGCGTATAAAAGTTCTAATATATTAAGTATTCTTTAAAAAATAATTAATCTTCCCTGAAAACTTTACAATGGAACAACACTGTAAACAACTACTTATGCGAGAAATGCATATTTTTTTAAATTAGCAGCTCTATTAAAATCCCCAGATCTACTTATATGAAACATATGTCATATATCAAATCAAATCAGAATCGTATAACGGTTTGTGTTAGAAGGGACAAAAACATCATCTAGTCCAAATCCTCCGCAGCGAACAGGGACATCTTCAACTAGATCACAGGTGTGAAGTTTTAGTAGGGATTTCAGTTGCACCTCTTCTGGGAATGGAGTATAGTTCAGAAATGTCTAAGCTAGCACTAACTGGGGCTGTCACTGGAAGCAGGACAACTCTATGTTGTGCTAAAGCCCATTAATCTTGCCAAGAGTCTCTCAGAAAAAATCCATCTTCAGCTTTCCTGTTGCCCCTTCAGGTACTGGAAGTCTACTATAAGGTTCACCTAGATCCTTCTCCTCTTTGGTGTTGCAGTTTGAAAATTACCAGAGTTTTCAGATGTATAGATCTGTGCTGTCATGAAGAAAAAGATGCATGTTGCTTTAAGAGGACCCCCTACCTGCGCCCAGTGACCTGTCCTGGGGGAAGTGGACTGGGTGACTCTATAAAAGAGGGCTGCTGATCCAGCCCTGCCTCTTTGTGCTGAGGGCTCTTAGCCTGGCAAGGGGCTCCAGATACACACACTTCCAGGGACGTAGTGCGGGAAGACGGGTCTGCTGTGGCCTGGCTCCGGCCCAGACCCTGGCCCTGTTCTGCTGCATGGAGGGATGTGGTGGCTTGTCGGCCTTGGTCCCCCCGGCCCTGTGTCCCTCATTGAAGACAGCCTTCACAGGTAGGCAGCCCAGGGCTGGCTTCTGGCCCCAGCCTGACCCTGGTCCCACCTGTCCAGGTGCTGGCTCCTGGAGAAGCAAAAACTGGTGCCGATTTCCACCCTCTGACGGATCAGCCCTTCAGCAACCCATGGGGAGCTGAAGGATTCTTCCCCGCTGTAGCTGAGACAGGATGAGAAAGGAGATGGGAGGGACATGGAACCATTTCGGCCACATTTTGAGAAGTTGGGGGGGGCCCTGCTGGTGTGGCCACGCGGTTGGTCTCCATCTTGGGTCCCGCATGTGGCTGGAGCCATGCCACCGCCACCGCCATCTTAGAAAACACTGATCATCAAGAAGACAGACTGTCATTTCTGCCGCTGAGAAAAACTGGAGATGCTCTCGAGTATTGGGGACAGAAAGAGAATTCCTTCCTGCTTAGCTGAAGAAAGCAGAAGGGCTTGAGAATCCATAGACCTTGGACATGAAAGACAGAGACTGGATCCTTTCTGAAAGCATGTCTCCTGGATCAAGGGATGCAGTTCAGGTGCTGAGGAATCAGGCCTGCCCAATCAGCCTTGAGCTGGAGAAGCTGCGCTGAAGAATTGAAGAATTTGCCAGTCTGGACAGTCAAGAGTGCTGGTGTCTGCAGACAGTGGTGACTCATGAGGGTGGTGGTACTTGTTCTCTACTTGTTCTTTCCCAGGTTTCTAACATAAAAAAGCCAAGGACCGATACGATAATGATCTCCCATAGTATTTTTCTCATAATGTGTGGTGGCATTTGTGACACACTGTCTAGTTTGTGTGCACTAACTTGCTTAACCTTTTGTTCTTTCTATATACAGTTATAGAGTTAATAAACCCTTTTCCATGTTCCCTAAGCTATCCATTGTGCAACAGATTCTATCTGAGATCCCATCGAGACCTAACTGCTTTGTTTTCTTTTCCTTTATCTTTAATTGTCATCTTGAACCCACCACATTTAGGCAAAACAACTCAAATTGTCTCAGCTTGTCTTCACTGGAGAGATGCTCCAGCCCTCTGATGGTCCTTGTGGTCTCCTCTGGACACTCCCCAACATTTCCAGGTCCTTGTACTGGGGACTCCAGAGATGGATCCAGGTGAGGTCTCATAAAAGCAGAGCAGAGGGGCAGAATCACCTCCCTTGCCCTTCTGCTGACAATTCTGTTGATCCAGCCCAGGATACAGTTGGCTGCCCTCACATACTGCCCGTTCATGTTGGGCTTCTCCTCTACCAAACACCCACAAATCTTTCTCCTCAGGACTGGTCTCAATCCTTTCACCTCCCAGCGTGGATCTGTGCTTGGGATTACCCCAACCCAGCTGCAAGACTCTGCTCTTGGACTTGTTGAATCTCATGCAGCTTGCATAGACCCAGTTCTGAAGCCTGTCAAGGTCCCTCTGGACACCCTCTCTTCCCTTCAGCCTGTCGACCACTCCACACAGCTTAGTGTCACTGGCAAATTGCTGTCTGTGTCACTGATAAAAACAACAAAAAGCACCAGAACCGAACTAGCTCCCTGAAGAACACTCCTCGTAACTGACCTCCACTTGGACATAGTGTCTTTGATCACAGCTCTCTGAGTACAGCCATCCATCCAACTTGTTATGCACTGAGCTGTCCATCTGTCAAACCCGTGTCTCTCCATTTTAAAGACAAGAATGTTGCGCAGAGCAGTGTGAAATACCCTGCACAAGTCCATGTAGGCAACACCAGTTGCTCTAATATTCTGGTTTGAAAACCAATGGTACACAAACAATATCTTGGCTACACGTTAATCTGAAACAAAACCTGTTTATGTGCAACTTCTGCAGTACAAGCTGTTAACACCGTGCCAAAGAAAACCTGCACAGAAAACCAGTAATCCATAGGAAACAGACCAAGAACGGGGAGGAAAGAAGGTGGCCTTGTGGGAAGAGGCAGGGACTGCTTAGATCTCCTTGTAAAACAATTTGTTCAGGATCTGTCTTGTCCCCAGCAGCCTTCATGGCACTCACAGCATTACTGAGAACAGTCTCTCAACTGACATATTGGGTTCTGGGAAAGAAATGCCAATTCAAATCCGGAGGACACTCAAAGAGCATGAAAACCAAAAAGGGATTGCTTTTACTAGGTGAAACCTTTTCGTTGTTGTGTCTGTACAAATGTTCTGTCCCACCAGTCAGTCTTATAATTTCATTTAACCCTTATTAGAAGATATAAACTTGTATGTATAATCTATAAGACTTCCCTAGAATTAAAATCATTGCAGTTTTTCCTCATCTTCCCATTATGGGTTGTATTTAAAAATACCCTTGTTCAGAACATATTCTTACAAGGACCATGGCTGTGAACACAGCCACAATTCAGGAGCTTCTCCTCTGCACATTGTGGGTTTTATTTATAATATTGGTATTAACCATTAAACATAGTAATGTTCGTAAAGGCCCCAGGCACTGAAAAGAGCTAATTTCCCAAATGTAACTGCCTTATTAATCAGAGAGATTTATAACAGAACCCTGGCAAGGTTTTCCCTCTTGCTGATGCATTGAGGTAAAACCATGCACTTACTACATGTATCTCCAGAAGATGTAGTACAGTATGCAACAAAGCTTTAGTCAACATCTCACAGACATAACAGCTAGCTAGTTCAAAGCAGTGCAAAGAGAATCATAGAATTGTTTATGTTGAAAAGGGCCTTTAACATCTTTGAGTCAAACCACTAATGTACTCGTACCAATCTCACTGCTAAGCCATGTTCCTAAGCTCCATGATTTTTAAACATGTCCAGGCATGTAGGGCAATTCCAGTTCCTCATGAACATGCACCTCCTTAAGCATACCAGGATACTGGCACACCATATCCCGGATGTGGCCGGAGGACAGACTTGTTGCATCAGCCAAACTCACTTATGTAACTTGTGTTTATAGGCATGCATGTGGTCGGGCTTCACACACACAACACGTAGGCTATAACCAATCCCATTGTGCCACAAATATAACAAGGACCAACCCCGAGCTTGTTAGCAGCTGATGTATGATTGTATTTGCTAATAAAAGGGGTGTGCTCCCAATGCTTGGGGTGCTTCCACCATACAGCCGTCTCCTGTGCTGGTTCTTCATCGCCACACAGGGATGGCGATTCAACTACTTCATTGGGCAGCCTGTTCTAGGGCGTGGCAACCTTTTCAATGAAAAATGTTTTCTCAATGTCTAACCTAATTTTATCCTGCTGCAACTCGAGGCCATATCCTCTTGTCCTGTCACTCATTACTTGCGAGAAGAGACCAGCTCCCACTTGTATACAACTTACTTTCAGATAGCTGTAAACAGCATTAAGTTGTCCCCTCAACCTTCTCTTCAGAATAGTCTCATCTCCCTCAGCTGCTCCTCATAAGGCTTATTCTCCAGGCCTTTCATTAACCCTGTTTTCTTCCTTTGGCCTTACTCTAGCACCCCAATGTCTTTCTTGACTCTCTTCCATACACCTGTGACATTACATAGGGTTCTTGTGACTTGGCACTTTTCCTTGTTGAAACTCATAAAGTGCACGGTTAAAAATATACCATTTATCTCTTGCCCACTTTCTACCCTCCCAGTCAGGCCTGATAATTTCCTGACTGGAACTTACCAGTGCTTAGCTGTGAACTTTGCATGTAAAATCTGTAATTTTGATAGAGCACTTTTCTTTATGAAGATCCTGATTAGAAGGAGGAAGAACTCTGCTGAACTCAAATTATCCCATTTGCCTGTATCTTCCCAAGTAGTTCTACAATAAATGGAGAAGGGCCTACAAAATGGATCCAGCTAAATATGAGCCAGCTGTGTGTTCAGGTGGCCAAGAAGGCCAATGATATCCTGATTTCTGTCAGAAATTGTGTGGGCAGCAGGTGTAGGAAAGTAACTTTCTCCCTGTATTCAGCACTGGTGAGGCCGCACTTTGAGTACTGGGGTCAGTTTTGGGCGCCTCACTATAAGACAGATATTGAGGCACTGGAGCAGTTCCAAAGAGGAACAGCAAGGCTGGTAAAGGGTCTGGAGCTTTATCAGGAGCAGCTGAGGGAGATGGGGCTTTTTAGAATGAAGAGAAGAAAGCTAAGGGAAGACCTTAATGCTGTCTACAGCTACCTGAAAGGATGTTTCAGAGAAATGGGTTTTGGTCTTCTTTCACATATAAGTAGTGATAGGACAAGAGAAAATGGCCTTGTGCTGGTTGGAGGGTTAAAGGCAGAACCCTCCAGAACAGATTGTTAGACTCCCCTTCCAACAGGAAGGGATGGAGCATATATGTAAACGTGCAGCTAGCCATTAGATATTCACGTATTGACACATTTTGTTCTAGTTTTCCCTTACACCACGTATTCAAATTATCACCTTGATTTCCCTTCAGTGTCTGGTTTTTCTTCTGGGTTTTTGGCACCAATTAATCTGTGCTGGTTTGAGGGTTAAAGGGAGAATCCTCCAGAACAGATTGTTAGATTCCCCTCCCACCAATACAGGAAGGGAATATAAATGAATTTGAAAACTAGAATGAATTGTAAAATTTATTCAAAATGAAATAAATTGAAAGGGAAGAAAAACAATAACAACTAGCACTGCAGAGTAAAGGATATCTCGCAGGAGAAGGCAGCTAAGGACAATTAGTGCAAGGCCATCTGTCCTCTCTCCTCCATGGCTGTCCAGGGGCCGTCTGTCGCCACCGTACCACTTCCAGATTATCCGTCTGGTACTAGAGTACCCGCTCACCTGTTGCCCTACTCCACGTTTTCTGTTCCCACTGTAGGGCACAGAGGGGAGTGGGGCACAGAAGGATGTGATTTGGGAAGTGGTTTGGGAGACAGATGAGTTTTTCTTGGTCCTAAAACCTAACCCATCAAAGGCCTCAAGTTGCAGCAGGGGAAATTTAGGTTACACATTAGGAAAAACTTCTTCATTGAAAGTGTTGTCAGGAACAGACTGCTCACGAAGGGGGTTGAATTGGTATCCCTTGATATGCTCAAGTTGTGTAGTTTAGCAACATGGCTTTGCTGTGAGCTAGGTACAGTTAAGTTAAACATCAGACTCAATGATAAAGATATTTTCCAACCCATTTTTCCCTTTTTCCTAAACAATTCTATGCTTAAGTAGCAAATTCCACTTGCACACATAAAAGCCCACATAAGACAGGTAAGCAATTAGATATACAAATACTGATTTCTTCTTGTTAAGAGGATCGGGTTGTATAAGAAAATGTGGAAAAAATAATCAGACATTATTTCCTATCACTTCTTTCTAGAGCATTCAGTTATCAAAGTAACAGCTTGCCAGTGGGACAATATCTACTTTTAATATGAAAGGCAGGTATCTAGGCACAATTACACAACAAAGCTAGAAAGGAATCCCCAGAGAGCATCATCTTGGCAAGAAAAAGGTACTAGCTGAACTCTAAGGAAAACATTTGTTTTCATTTATCTAAAACAAGATTTGGGAAGAAAGTGCGCTCAGGCGTTTTCTGCTTCTGGTCAGGCAGATTCATCATTCCAACCCGGCCCACACAAAGCCTTTCCACTTGCTGCTTTTGTTGAGAGAACATGAGAACATGTTTCATTACCATACTTTCCAAAATGCTAGTAGCAATCAGCTAGGCACACTTGAAACAGAAAATTACTAGTGGGGCAAATACCTCTTGGTTTTGTAAAATTGGTTCTGTTGGTCTAAGAAGATCAGCTATTTCTTCCCACAGTGGAGCTCTTCAACTGCACAAGAAGTTTGTGTGATTTCAGCAGGTAGTTTTTACTGAGAGAGTCTGGAATAATGGCACATGAGGAATGTGGGCAGTTAGAGTTGTGACTTGATGTTATGACCAGCAGCCAACATTGGTGTTGCTAGAATTTGTTGAATTTAGAGTGCTAAGATTATGCAAATAAGAGGTATTGCTCCTGACAGTTATAGTGTTAGGGGGGTTTTCATATGTGTATGTTGAACTACAGAAGGAAAACTTTGTCCATGGATGTTAATTTAGATTAAAAATCGTGACAGTTGGAAATACTTACAATATATTATAGAATCGTAGAATCATTAGAGATTGGAAGGGACCTTGAAAGATCATCCAGTCCAATCCCTCTGCCAAAGCAGGATCACCTAGACCAAGTCCAGGTGGGTTTTAAACGTCTCCAGAGAAGGACACTCCACAACCCATTTATACGGAACCTCCTGTTTTCCAGCTCACATCCATTACTCACAGAACCACATAACCACAGAACATTAGGGATTGGAAGGGACCACGAAAGATCGTCCAGACCAGTACCCCTGCCACAGCAGGAAGCCCCAGATCAAGTCGCACAGGAACATGCCCAGGCAGGCTCGAAAACTTTCCAGAGAAGGAGACTCCACAAACCCCCTGGGCAGCCCCCTCCAGTGACGCAAGAAAGAAGTTATAGAATCATAGAATCAGTCAGGGTTGGAAGAGACCACAGGATCATCCAGTTCCAACTGCCCTGCCATGGGCAGGGACACCCCACCCTAGATCAGGCTTCCCAGAGCCTCATCCAGCCTGGCCTTAAACACATCCAGGGATGGGGCCTCAACCATCTCCCTGGGCAACCCATTCCAGGCTCTCACCACTCTCACGCTGGAGAACTTCCTCCTCACATCCACTCTAAATCTACCCATCTCAAGATTTGCTCCATTCCTCCTAGTCCTGTCACTACCTGATATCCTAAAAAGTCCCTTCCCAGCTTTTCTGTAGGTCCCCTTCACATACAAGAAGGTCACCTCAGAGCCTCCTCTTCTCCAGACTGAACAGCCCCAACTCCCTCACTCTGTCCTCATAGGAGAGGTGCAAAAAAGGGGTTGCCAGGCTCCAGCACTCACTGCAACCACCTGCCTGAACTTCTACATGATTGTGTGTGGCCTGTGTTTGGGTGCCCACTGTTTTTCTACTGGCCTTTGTCCAAGAAGTCACCATGTCTTATGGTAACGGCCCAGTTCTTTTTGTGGTGTTTTTTTTTTTTTTTTTGCCAGTCCCCCCTGTCAACTAGAAGCCTCTTGTGAAAACAGCCTGCCCCCACTACATCACCACATAGCCACGTAGGCACACAGCCCACGGCTCCTCTCACGAAAAGAGCAAGAACTCACCCCAATCTGGGCTAAGTTTCTGTTTTCCCACAATCCGCAGCAATCTCCACTTAAAGGAAGTTTGTGCTTCCATATACACATGGTTACGCTATGAGCTTCTGTGAGATCTTTTTTAAAGCAAACGTTTGCATGTAGCAGATGTTCACTTCTCTTTGCCTTTGTAGCTCTGAGTTGATCCAATATATGGTCATAATATTTTCTCCTTTTTTTGGCAGCCATCAAATTGCTTTAACTTCATTCAAAATTGGTTGAGCAGCTACGGTAGCAGTTAAGGTTTGATCTCATATCTAATGTGATGCAAATATTGGTTTCTGTTTCTAGGATAGAAGTAGTCATGTAGTCATTACAGTTCTCTCTCCCTACCTTTGCTGCTAGCCCCAGGAAAAGATCTTGCAGCATTCTGCTAGACTTCCTAATTAAGAACACAAGAAATGCCCTTCTGGATCCAGCCTACATTCACTGTCTCTGACAATTGCCTTGCTGATACTGCAGAGGAAGAATCAGCTCTGGTCAGCATAACAGCAGTATTAACTCCATCCAGCTCCTATAACTTAAAAGAAGCATTCCAGATGTGGCCACTCTTTACATCCTGAGCCAAATCTCTTGCTTTCCAGCATTCCAAGTAGGCATCCTGTTATTTTTCACAGCTTGTTCTTTTTTATTCATTGCATTCACTATCATACTGATCCCTTTCCTTGTCTCAGTGATACCAATACAGGATATATCTATGTGGATTTAGCATTCAGGAACTCAGCTTGCTGTTCAAAAATTGAGATATGTAGCCATAAGAAATGTCGTATAGTGTAATAATTACTTTGCAGAAAGAGCATTTCCAGGCCAGAATCTCTCTTCAGAACTGATGTATTTAAATGTCTGCTACAATAACTGAAAAAAAAAACCACCAAGAAACAAAATGAATGACTGCAGGATCTCACTGGCATGGTAAATGTCACGTGCTTACTCTTCACCACTCTTCCTCAAAGTACTTTTTCCTCTGTGTCATGTTTTCTTTACATGCTATTACCTAAAACTGCATGTACCTAGTCCTTAAGCCAGCTTTAAAATGTCAAGAATCGCTACTGGTTTTGACACTATGATGAAACCACAAAGCACATGTTTTTATTACTATATTTGATACTTTCTTTGCATTCTTGACAGCCACAGAGTTTGTTGCATTCAATTCCTCAGCAACAACCGCCACACTCCACCACAAAACTGAATCAATGAGTAGACTTTGGAAGAAAGTTTCATCACCCATCATAACATCAGCAAAGATTATTTGCTGCTTCAGATGTAGTCATTCACACAGACTGCCAGTTTTCATTTGTGCGACTGCGTGTTTGCTGAAGATTGTGTGTTCTAGAGCATTTGCAGCCAGCACTTAAACCATAGGGCTGCTCAGAAACATTCTGTATCAGAATGTTTGAGTTTGAGTGGGTGGATTGTCTTCAAGTACTTTGGTATGGGCAAACAACATTAAATTTTGGCAGTAACAATCGTGACACCACTGACAGAGTCAGAGAGATAAGAAATTAATTGTTCCATTTCTGCAAATCTTTCCACAACCAAAACAGAGAGATGGTTTATTATACTTTGTTCTACATCTGTTGCTTTCTCATTTTATTAGCATGTTGGGTTTGTGTGTGGTGTCAGTTTGGTAGAGGAGGAAGGGGCTGCTGACATGGCCCCTGTAAAGAGCTTCTCAAAAGTTCCGGGTAGGATCCAGTGTAGCTAGGGCTGAGGCAATCATCGCCTCTGTGAATAGACCTTTTTAAGAAGGGAAAACCTGTTGAGCAAATTCCTGTTCTTTTGGGCCTTTTGTTTGGGAGCTGCCTTTCGTTTAGGTGAAAGAGTAGGAAGAGAGAGATGCAGCGATGCAGTCGCCTAGCTCTTTGAGGAGGAAGGTGGCAGGGAAGACACAACAGAGCCACCATTTCCCTTCAGCTTGTGGTAAGACAACAGACTGAGCCTTTGGAGACCTCATAGATCATCACTGGAAAAGACTGCTTACAGCCCATGGAGGAAAGCACAGTGGAGCAGGGAATGGATCCTGAAAGAAGTCCTTAATCTGACAGAGACCTGCACTGGGCCAGTTCTTTGCTGGAAAAACCACTGTCCTTGGGAGATGCCCACGCTAGCTAGTTGGAAGGACTGTGTTCTATGGGAGAGATGTCACGTTGCCAAGGGGAGGACTGTGAGGAGTTTTTCACGATGTGCTGATGTTAGGTCATAGGCTGGACTTGATGGTCTCAGAGGTCTTTTCCAGCTTCAGTAATTCTGTGATTCTGAGGTAGCAAAGCTGGGCCTGGGAAGAAGGTAGAGGCAATGGAATGTGCTGTAAGAAGAACAATGGTAGGGGGGAAAGAACTACTTGTATCTCTTGCTGTCCTATTGATGAATTAGCAGTGGGTTTTATTGTCTAAATTAACCAGAGTTTGTTTCCCCAAGTGGAGTCTGTCTTTTGCCTGTGACTGTAATTGGTGAGTCCTTCTTACCCTTTGTAACAATCCTTGAGCTTTTTCTTGTCTAAGTGGCTGCATGGCACTGGGTTTAAACTATGACACTTAAACATTTGTCTAAATCTGGAACCCCACAAATAGCTCAGCTATTATGATTTGTTAGCTGTTGTGCATTGTGGTGGTAAATTGTTTGTCAGAGCTTTCAGAGATATAATGGACACCTACAATTGTCTTTTTCAGGCTGTCTAGCAAGAGGATAATTACAGAGTTTGCAAGTCATTAAGTCATTAAGCCAAGTCATTAATTTTGCAAATAGCAGCAGCATTTGCAAAGATGCCTATACTTTCACACTGGAAAATGTGATGTCTGTGAGTGAAGACTGAGAAGGTGCGTCTTAAGATGGCCGAGAGACATACAGAAACTATGCTTTGATGTTGCCAACCTGACATTCTGAATGACAGAAATGTCAAAGCTATTTCTTCTGAAAATAAATGATAAGGCATCTCTGACTTGGTCTATTAGAAAGTCTTAGAGAGACTTAAAAGAATTTGTGCACATATTACATTTTAATCTCTTGAGGAGCTGAGGGGAAGTGAAATATAGCAAAGTAAAATGAAATCTTGCAATGATTTGTCAGTATGTCAGGATAACAAATTCATGTCTGCTCTATATATTTTCCCAAGCCTCAGGTTTGCAAAGATACTACCTTAACTCTTGTAGCACTGAAAATACACTTCACAGTTGGAAAACATCTAAAACTACTGCATTTGATTAAAGTTTTAGTATTTTCTATGATTATATGTTGACATTTAGTTCCTATACTGACAAGCTCTTGATTTGCAAGGCACTCTGTAAGTCATTTTCTTTGGTCTTTTAAAAATCAGGTACGATAAACATAAGAGTGAGGCAGCACAAGGAAGAACCAGACTGACTGCTACAAGAATTTGGGTTAGTGAGGTAAAATGTTAAATTCTGTTGTGATACATTCTTAACTGTCCCTATTTTTACCATGCAGAAATCATATTCTGAAAGATCATTGACTCACAGCCACTTAACATAATCACGCCAAATCACACCTGACAAAAGCAACCCAACTGTAGGTGTAAGCATGCGAAGCAATTATTTGTAATTAAGACTGATGTAATTCAAAAATAAATATTTATCAATTGTGATGTCTCCTGCCAGGTTAATAGGCTGAGCACTTTCAGTTTAGGAAGTCAACTGAAGGCAAGATTGCAAGGCTGAATGCTTATTTCCAGTCCTTGATTTATTAACCCTTTGGAATTCAGGTAGCTTTTCCTGAGGAAAGTTCTTGGCTTTTAAGAAGTTCTCATATCAAAAGCTTTACTGGTCTTCTAGCAAAAAGAGTCAGCTAGCAGAACTGCTTGCTTATGACAAAGGGGTGTATAGCTCCTCAATAAGCAAGGAATCAGAACTATGTGGGTTTGGGTTTTTTTTTTAAAGCATTTCATCCCCTTACTATGGACCTGCCACAAGGTCCTGGCTGAAATTAGAGCATAATGTCTTCACAGCATCACAGAACATTAGGGATTGGAAGGGACCTTGAAAGATCATCCAGTCCAATCCTCCTGCCACAGTAGAATCCCCTAGATCAAGTCACACTTACAATCTCCTATTTGTAAGTTGAATAGGAATGTCTCCAGAGATTCTTAGTTCAGAACTTGATGATCACTAGCAAAACCCTGAATATACTATAGTTGAAATGTTTCCTCATGAGAACTTTCTGAATCTTTTTATAGTTCCTAAGTGGATAAGGACATTCCTGTGCAACTTGGTGGTCCTGCAGGGGGATTGGACTAGATGATCTTTCGAGGTTCCTTCCAGTCCCTAATGATTCTATGATTGCAATGTAAAGCCATTGAAATCAATGGAATAAAACTCTCCTCTGTAGGCAAAGTCCCACATAAAATTATGCAGTGACTCCTAGTCATTTGAATTTTATGAGACAGAACAAGGAAGTGTGCTAAAGCATATTTTGATTCCAAATGAAAATGCCACTTAACACTGTGACAGTTGAAAGAACATAAAAATTGAGTGATACAAGTCTCCATCTCTCCCATGAGGTGTAAATATGAGCTAGAAAAAATTAAGTGCTTCAGTGAATATGCTGCATAACACCTCTCTCCCCAGCCCTTCATGTTCAAGCAATATGTTAAAAAACTGAAGGAACACAAAAAAGTTGATTTATTCAATGTTCTTTCCTTTTAATTCCAGTAGTATCATGGTAGAAATCACTCAGATACCAATCCTTTTGTCAGCTACACTATTACTGACCAACATAATGTACTTTTACTGAAGTCTCTGACGTTGTAATGACTTGTAATGATTTGGACTAACAACATAAGGAGTAACTCAAGGATCCAGATGTAGAACTTCTAACTCAGGTAGCTCTCCTATTCAATGATGTGAAAAAATAACCTGCCTAAAGTACAGAAGACTGAGTGCATAATCAAAACACCAGAAAAAAGGTGGAAGTTCAGATTTTGTGCTATAAAGTAATCTTATATGAAGGATAAAAGCTTGAATACCTCCATCAGAGATGACTTTGTAAAGTACAGGGCTCTTGCGGAGGTGCTGCCAACAATACAGCCATTTTTTCCTCCCTGAGGATGTTAAATAAAGGGCAGGATGAAACTACACTGGTCTGTGCATTCCTTGGACCAGCTAAGAATGGGGACTAAGGCTGCTTTTCTTCTTCCTGGCTTCTGCTGTAGCATAGGAACAGAACATCAAGAATCTTAGCCAGGAGACTATAAAACATAGTGCTTGTGAAGGTTTTCTGTAGTTTTTTTGAGCAGTCTACTTTGCTATTTAATATAGAGTTGTTTGTACTTTCTTTTACTCTCTCATTCCTGTGTTCATAGTAGATACTGCATTATAAGTAAACAAGCCTTCAGTTTGTCTTCCATATACAAAACACAGCTATCTTAAAATTACACAATCATCAATTTTCTTCTTTTTGAGTAGTTTCGAAAGCAGGATTCTTCTGCTTTAAGCACCAATCAGTTGTCACATTTCTGTAAGATCTGACTTACAGAGGAACTTGCTTTGCATAGTTATGAAAGCAGCTTGTATGCAGTGTTATAGCAGCGAATGGATTTAAGTCATCTGGAAATGTGTGGAAAGACAGCTTCAAGACTTTTGGAAAAACTAACCAAAGCTACAATCACACAAATAAACCATTTCTGAAAACATTACGATTAAACCATTGTCAATTTTTTTTGTTCCTTAACTAGGGATAACAAAAAGCAGTCGTGGCATCTGTTCAACAGAAGGCTGTTGTAGTCCAACTCAGATTCTCTACATAATGTCTCAGTTTCACAGAGCCCACTGGGGAAAATACCCAGCAAAGCTGAATATACAGCTGAGACAAAAATTCATTTCCTCTAACTTGACTAAGGCTGTGATTCTTCAGTAACCACAGTATCAGCATCAGAACTATTCGTGTTGCATGTGTTTTAACAATTTGATTTCAATTTAAAGTAAAATGCTGGTTAAAGTCAGCATTAAACTTTACAATTAGTACCATTTTTCTGGTGCTTTAATTGATGTTGATTTAGAGAAACCATTTATGTTGCTGATTTGAATATTTCAGTTTCAAATAAATTTGAATAGCATTGGTTTAGTTGCAACTGGAAGGCTTTTTCTAAACACAACACAGCATTTGGTCTAGGTGATCCTGCCCTGGCAGGGGGATT
>JAOXOE010028469.1:0-16097 GCA_028565055.1 Phoeniculus purpureus | reverse complement strand
ACTCGCTCCCTGGTCTTTTATACCGTCCTGACCACGGGACTTTGGGACAGGTCACTTCCCCTGGGACAGTTCCAGGGAAGAGAAGCCTCTCAAAGCAACAGGACGTTTTCTTTCCTTCATAAAAGCACAAACCTATAAGTCTGAAAATTCTACTAATTCTCAAACCACGATACTGTGCCACGAGTAGCCTTCAGCATGAAAGGGTATTTTAAGAGAGATGGGATATAATGAAGATATAAGAAGGACTTGCCAAAACTAATAACATGGGAAAGACTTTTGCATGGACCCATTTGCCACATTTTCCAGTGCTGTGGCTCCCTTACTGTACAGAAGAGCCAGCCCGAGCCCAAACTTTGCCACTTCTGCTCTGATGTGGGTGATGTGCGTTCTCACAATGGTTTCCTTGTGCCCAAGCACTGCTGTACATTTACCGCAGCCATCCAGGACTACGAAGCAGTAGCATTCACTGATCTCCCTTGATTTCTCCCAATTACGTATCTTGAAGAACCTCACTGGCTTCAGGTGGGCAGCAAGTTGCTTGTGGCAGCAAGGGAAGACGTTTGAAGCCTTAGCTGTGGTCTTCAGACACCCACATATGTCCCAAATCCAAAGCACTTTGCTATAGCCTGGCGTGTCAGTGTGCAGTTTTCTCGTACCATTTCTTGCCATTGTCTAGGAACATTTTAGTAGCTTTTATAAAACATTGTTATCATTTTTATTTGCATGTGTTTTATCCTTTTTATAAATTAGACTTTGTTATATTTTTATTTATATTTTGAATATACTTTTATATCATATTATGTAATTATATATTTAAAATATTTTGTATTTTTTATGTATTTTATATTCAGGCTGAGAGAGTTGGAGTTGTTCAGCCTGAAGAGGAGAAGATTCCAGGGGGGACCTTATAGCAACCTTCTGGTGCCTGAAAGGGGCTATCAGAAGGCTGGGGAAGACTGTTCACAAGGGCAGGGAACAATAAAGGGTCATGGTTTGAAGCTTGAAAAGGGCAGACTGAGGCAAGACATGAGGAAAAAGTTCTTGAATATGAGGGTGGGGGATCCCTGGAACAGGCTGCCTGGAATGTTGATGGAGGCCCGATCCCTGGAACCATTCAAGGTCAGGCTGGATGGGGCTCTGGGCAGTTTGTTCTGGTCAGAGATGGCCTTGCTTGTTGTAGGGAGGTTGGGCTAGATGACTTTTGGACGTTCCTTCCAACCCCAATACATACTAGGATTCTATGATTTTTAGGATTGAGTTTAATGAGCAAAACCATTATCAATTTCTGTCTTCCACTGGAGACACTGGAGTGGGGGTGGGTTGTACAGCTGCAGAATGATCCAGATCGCTCATTTGAAACACCATCATGCAGTAAAAAATTGTTTGCTGATAGAGCAGAGTCCAAAATCTCCTTGAAAACAACTCATCAGGGTTGACTTGCCTTTCTCAATGACATTGATCAGAGTCAACTGGTGGTAAACTGGTGTGGGTTCTGTGCAACTGTTGGTCAAAGTGACCTTTCAAATGAGTGGTTTCCTTCTTCCTGCAAATGGCATTTTTCCTGCTCTACAATCAACACCATTAAACTCTTCCAATGAAACATGCTTGGTGCTTAATAATAGATGTAGGGATTGTTTTAAAGCAGCCAATTTACCTCTATTCGTTCTACTGAGCTTAGCAAATTCATGGCCAACATCTCCGTACTTTCTTGCTCAACGTAAACGAAACCAAGAGTGTCAGATGCTCTGCCCTGGTGTGGTGGCAGAAAAAGGTAATAAACACAGTGAGAATCAAGCCCAAAGGTTTTTGAGACTCCGAACATGTTTATTTTATGGCTAGATTTCCCTCTCACTTTTGGTTTTTGCACCCCAGAAGCCAGACATCTCTGTAAGAGGGAGGAGATCAAGCCTGGGTTAAAGAACCAGATGCCAGTTATTCCCAGTCTGGCAAATAACCCCAGCGTATATGGTGAAAAGTGTGAATACAGTCACCCAGACCCCTTCACCAGAGACTACTGGGTCTGCTTATTTGTTCAGCTTACACAGTGCTTGTTTTAGACTTGGATACATGTGAATAACGACAAAATTTTAAGCCTGTGCCAGCTGCTTTGTTTAAGACTCCAACTGCCTGTACTGTGGAGAGGAGAAGAAACACCTTCCCACAACCCACTCACCAACCCCTATTGGAGAGTGTTGGCCCCTCTTACCCTAACCCCATTTCTTAATGAACTCCTCTCTTTGAATTGCTCTCTGGATGATGTTGTGGTGCTAAACAGGTTTACACAAATGCCCATTTTATTATTTTCATAATTTCCTTGTGTTCTTAAGTCATATTTCCAATAGATTTCCCATTATATGAACTGAACTGTGTTTTCCTCAGGATTCTTCTCCTTCCTTGAACACCGTTTTCCATTGCATCAAGCTTTCAAGTAAATCCATCTCCTCTTCTTTCTGTGCTCTGCATCTCTCCCACTACAGCACCATCCCATCATCTGTCCTCCCCATATCCATCTTTTCCAATGTCATGCCCTGGATGCTAGCAAGGATGCTATTGCAGAAAGATAATATCTTTAAATATTTGGCCTTTAAGAAGGCTCAGGAGATATACAGTTTTCAAGTCAGCGAGGGAAATGCTGGTACTTCTGTCACTCCCTTCATACATCCACACTCTGTGTTCTTCGTCTGCCCCTCAACACAACAGGTGTCATCTGCCCTTGCAGCACATCCCATTGTGGCCTTTCTGGATCTTACAATGGGACCAACAAGGTGAAGTGAGAGATTAAAGCAGCCAGGCATAACCCATTGTTGTTGCAGACCATGAGGGGTGGCCCTGGTAAACTCATTTATCTTGAACTCATGAGTAAAATAATTTGATAGCAATTGTTCAGTGGAGTAACATGGCCAGAAACGTCTATAAGTTCCTTTTCACAATCAGAGTGAGGGTGAAGGGAAGAACACCTGTTAGAGGAATTTGTGTTCATAGATTCATAGAATCATTAAGTTTGGAAGAGACCTACAAGATCATGGAGCCCAACTGTCACATATCCACTGTGGCTTTTGAACCCCTCCAGGGATGGTGACTCCCCCACCTCACTGAGCAGCCTGTTCCAACCCCTGACCACTCTGTTAGGGAAGATATTTTCCCTGATGTCCAATCTAACCTTCCCCTGGCACAACTTGAGGCCATTTTCTCTTGTTCTATTGCTGGTCCCTAGGGAGAAAAGGCCAACCCACATCTCTCTACACCCTCCTTTCAGGTAGCTGCAAAGAGCAGTAAGGTCTGCCCTCAACCTCCTTTTCTCCAGACTAAACAACTCCAGTTCCTTCAGCCGCTCCATCAACCAGAAAATAGTCTGGATCTGAACTTTTTCACTTCCACTTGTTCCTGATTTACTAATCTGGAGTTTCTAACATAATATTCTGCTTTATTATGAACATTAGCCTGAGCTTGTAGTGAACTCGGGATGAGATGTGCGTGGTGCAGCGTATTATGCCCAGCTCTGATTGACAGTGCCGCGCAGCGATGACAGCGCTGTGTTTTGTTTTCATTTTTGGAGACTAAGTGCCTTACATGTGGTCCCATTTAAGGAATGTCTGGGTGGCAGCTGCATTCTCCTATGTACTTTTGAGAGGGAAATGAACTTTTCAATCCCAAAATACTGTGAGCAGAGGTTATGTAAAAAGGCTCCTTGCAGCTATTGAAGGGCAAAAATATCCTCTCCAGACAATGTGACTTCCTGTTTACAAAATACAAACATTTTGGACATCGCTCTAAAATGTCGTGGAAGATTTTTGATGCTTCCCAGACAAGTGTCCAGTTTGAGATTGGAATGATTTTTTGAGACCGTTGCCCTCAGAGAATAAGAATTCTTTGAGGCTGTACCTCCGAAATTGCAACCCCGCCCTTTAAATGTGGAGACCTCGTGGTTAGGGCTGCACCCTCCCAGTGATGGGGACCCCATTGCCCTTGTGCAGGAAGCAAACTGTGACTAGTTTCTTTCCCATTTGCAGAGTCTTTACTCTTTAAGGACAATGCGGTGCTGGAGAAGATCAAACCCATATTCCTCATGATGAGTCAGGGTGAGAAAACTCAATGCTGAATGCAGAAGGGATCAACTGTGCTGTTGGACACGAAGAAGTGTGCTACTAGTCTGGGACGTTTTATGAGCAGCCGTGGCTGTTCCATAAAGGACCTTTCTTCATTAGGGCCAACAGATATTTATCTTTATTACTGTATGAAGGTACCTTAAACCCCTGTGGAAGCCAATGGTGGGAGCTATGAACACCCCCTGCAGTTCTTCCTGTGAACCGTAGTTGAGTAGATTAACGAGGTCAAATGACACTCCTCTCTTTTCTTGGAAGCTGGCAAGCAGAAATGTTTTTTTATTCCCCTTTTACTTTTCTGTGGCACAGGCTGTCCCCACAGCTCAGCACTCATTTACAGAGGGGAAGCCAAGGGCAGCTGAGGAGCTCTTGTTGTGCTTTGGCACCAAACAGCAGAGCTGAGGAGCGAGTGAATAAGCAAACGATTCCTGCCAAGACAAAATGGTCACTGCAAGTGGAGTTGTGGCCTCCAGTGACAAAGTACAAGGAGATTGCCAGCAGAAAGCTGACCCAGCTAAATGCTGGTTTATTTATACATTTCAGCATATGCCAAATGCATGCCCTGTGCTACATCACAGAATCACAGAACATTAGGGATTGGAAGGGACCTCAAAGGTCATCCAGTCCAATCCCTCTGCCACAGCAGGATCACCTAGATCAAGTCACACAGGAACGTATCCAAGTGGGTACCTCCCCTAAGAGGACAAGGGAGTGGAAGGAGCAAGAGCGAACTATGTGATGAAAAATACATTCTGTAAAACTTGCATCTGAGACCTGGACACTGATTTCCAGGGAGAAGACCTCCCAAGAGACACACAGAAGTCCCAAGTTCCCACTTAGGATTGAGAGACTAGCAGTGCTGAGGGCTGGTGCACATTATATATATTATATATATAATATTGATTAAAATATAGTCTTAAGTATGTATGAATATATTAAATATGGTACTAAAAATGTGTAGTATTCAAAATATAGTATTAAATGTAGAGTATTTATTAAATCTGGGAAAAATGGGCTGTAGGCATCACTCCTTACATGGTCTTCCCATCCCTGCTCCTGGAACTGGATGTGAACCCTCCGCATCCCCCACCATCACTCAGAGCACCCACAGATGGACCGCACAAGGTTCTCCTGTGTGATCCCAAAGCCAAGGAGCTTTGCTGAGTCTCTACCATCAAAGGCCTCTCATATCTGGGGTCAATTTTCCTCTCCTTTTAGCCACCTGTGTTGAAAAACAGGGGAGGAGATAAGGCAAGACCTTTGGTGCCTATGGTAAAAAACCTACCCAGGATCCTGCTTCTTGTACCTCTAGGATGATAAACCAGACACATCTCATTTTCTGTGGTTTCCCTGGGAATTTAGTTTGCATTGCTGCTGTGCTTGTTGCTGGACTGGCAACTCTGATAAGCTGTGCCTATGAAGCAGTTAACCATGGGGACGCACAAGGCACTGTTTGGGTCATTTCCATCGCGCACACAATGTACCTCAAATGCTCCTTTGATATGCAAGAAAACACGAGCTGAGATTCCTTTTTCTTCTAGTAGGCAGGCACAAAGAGGAGACCTCTCCCCGGCTCCTTGCTTCTGTCTGCTCCCTACATAACACATTAATCACCCAGACAATGTAACTGAACTCCAGGCTGCTGCCTTGGAAGACTCACTGTCGTGTCTGAAATATTAGTATCTGGGAAGCAAGGCTGGTGTGGCATTTTGCTGAAATCTGACATCTTCTGGAGAGTCTCTGCTCTGGGCAGCACTGGCTGCGTCCAAGGGCTTGTCTGAGGAATGTGTAAAATCTTTCCTGCTGATAAGGTGAGGGAGACCGCAGTGCTCCATCCTCCAGCACACCTAACCTGGATGAACCTCATGTTATGGTAGAGACGAGTCCTGGTTTTGTTCAAGGCAGTGATTTTTATTGTTTGAATTGACTTTTGACATTTTTCACCCTGATCCCACTGTATTTCTTACCCTACCACTGTTAAAGGGCTCTCTCATTCCACCCGAGGGCATGTGGGTTTCTCAAAGTTCATAAAATGTCAGGCTGAGACAAATCATGACTCATCCAAGCTGAGTATTTAGCTGCGGACAAGGAAAACCTCCTTATCCTGACAAATGCCAGAACCAGCCTAGCAAGGTTATTGACAGAAAATTCGAACCAAAGCACGGACAGGGCTGCATGCTGTGCCTCAGCCATGGCGCTCAGTGAGAGGAGGCGAGCAATTGCCTTGGGATGTTCCAAAGGACCTTAGTGGACATGGGCTGACTGGTGAAGGATACTCAGGAAACCTGTCCTCCTCATAGAAGGAACAAGAAGAGAGAAACTGAAAACTGGTTTAAAATAATCAAGTTTTCATCTAGTTCTCAGAAATAATAAATGATGAAAAAAGCTGCCTGTGAAAGCATTGACCTGCTGAAGGTCTGCTGGAGTCCAAGCACTTGTCTGCATGGTGTTAGGGTATAATATCTGGTGAGAAAGGATTGTAAGAGTGCAAAGAGAGAAGGAGGAGAAAAAGGGAAAGTCTGGAGGCAGGCATCAGTCTCTCAGAGGTCTAGTTTGTTTCTCCAGTCTCTGTGCTCTATGTGGTGGAGAAAGTTCACATCTTCCATCTACTGGGGATGCAGGTCTTCATTTAAGGTGGGAGCTAAAACTGCTTCCTCTGCAGGTGACAGACCTGCTTAGTACCAAGGGAGGAGACTAGGGTGTTTTGCAGTGTCACTTTGAGTGAAGGGCTGCTGGAGTAACGGATAGCTGATTTAGCTACAGACCTTCTGTAGAAACAGAGACATAGGCAAGAAAGACAACAGTATGTAAAACAGCATGATGCCTGCAATAAAGAGAGGAAGATGGAGGTAGATGGAGATGTTATATGGAGGCTTGTGAGCAGTTCATCATCTTGTTTCATTTTGCCCCCTCCCTGGAGGTGTTCAAGGCCAGGATGGATGAGACCTTGAGCAACCCAGTCTGGTTGAGAGGTATCACTGCCCATGGCCGGGAGGTTAGAGTAGATGATCTCTAAGTTTCCTTCCAACTTGAGCCAGTCTATGACTCCATGATCTTTGGAGTGTGCCTTCCTTCATAGATGTTCAAGTGGCAAAGCATCTTTTCCTGGTGCCAGGCAACACTTGGGTGAGCTAAGTCCTTGTATCCTTTAGAAGTGGCTTGAGATGTAACAGAGGGATTCCTTGTGGTGTGTTGCAATGTGAGGGACACAGCCCCTTCTTGGGGCACTGGTGGGACAGCAAGATGACGTGCAAACAGGGGCATCCTATTGAGATACGCTGACATACGCTTGGCTGTCGTGAAAGACTTCATGACCCCATCACGTCTGCCTCAATCAATCATCATTTGGCTTCGAACACAAATGGATGGCTCAGCAGGTTTTGATTAAGGCACTGCAGTCAGCACTGGTGGTGAGCTGTGGAAAATTCCCCCTCCACGCTTGTCTCTTTGTACTGGAATGGCTGGCTGGGATGATTTTCGTGCTCTTGGTGGAAGAATCAGGCTGAGATGGCTGACTAAGGACTGGAACACTTGGGACAGAATGGAGAACAGATTTTCTTCACTGTTTCTTGCTTTTAACACTGTCAACCTGGTGGTGTCTCCTCACTTACTGCTTCCTGCAGCCAGGCCTGTATCTGTGGTCAGTGCTGAGCAATTCCACCTTATTATTTTACAGTTATCATACAAAAAAAAAAAGCATTAGGCATGATGGCCAAGTATTGGTCAGGGATTGGAATGGGCTGCCCAGGGATGTGGTGGAGTCGCCGTCCCTGGAGGTGTTCAAAAACCATGTAGATGTGGTCCTGGGGAACAATCTTTTTCACATTTGAGATAAATGAGATGCTTGCTCTACCAGCAGTTATGGGTGTGATGCTGACACTGCTGAGTGTCCATGTAAGGCAGGTGGCTGCTCTGGAGGATCCTTCTGGCCCTAACATGGATTAATGACACTTTCAAAAACTAATTTCATTTTTTTTCCTGCATATTAGAGAAAGCTGCAATGAGCTGAAATGAGCTCACGGAGTACCTGGGGAGTATTCACACCCCTATGACTCTGTGCAGCCAGTTCATCTCACAGCTAGTATTAAACTGGCAGCATTTGTTGGTTTATGGCAATGTCTGTAGACCTCCTGGTACTGATGTGCTACACACCACTTGCTGCCTTACTGGACACAGCTTCCCTGCTGTTTTTCTGTCTACTGCACATGACAGACAAATAAAATTGCTCACTCTCAGCTTGCTTGCCAGCAAGGACCAATGTCTGTCTGCTATGCCCGTGGTGCATATGCAGATGGGCTGCAGAGCCACTCACAACCAACTCTGCAAGGGGACCCTCCATTTGTGCAGCATCAGCAGTGAATAAAGGGCTGGAGTTCTCCCTGGCAGGGCAACTCTTGCTTAGCGCATGGTCAGGCTGTTGAAAAACCCACTAAAATGGGTTTTAGAAGAATTCCCCAAACTTCAGGCTGTGTTGTGACTCAGAGCAGTGCTGACAAGTCCTAGAGAAGAACGATGCCCATATTGACTCACCATGCATGGGCTCTCCAACTTGTGGGCATTGCTGCTGCTCACAAGCACTGTCACTGCTTCATTGGCTCACGTGCTTCTGTTTGGCCCTTGATCCAAGTTTCAGATATTTCTCACATACTGGTTATTAACATGATTATAATTTCCTTCTGCAGAGAAAAAAAGGAATGTCTCTCCACTGAGCCACAAGATCATATGGAAGTGCAGCTTTTTTAATAGGCAAATATGCATAATACTGGCAGTCGTGTCTGCTCTCAGATATATATTAATTCCAATTCTTTACAAGACTGGTGTGGCTCAAGTCAAATTTTCTAGGGGAGAAAATGTTCAGCTCCTGCAGCCTGGAATGACGAAGTTTCCCTGAGCTCTGAATCAGAGCTCTTGATAACAGGGAACCGATGATATGTTTGGAGCTGCACAATCCGGAGGTTAAACAGCAGCTGCAGACCAAAGCCCAGGCCAGTGCTTCTAGGCAGACCACAAGCTCATTGCAGAGCGAGTCTCAACGTGTTGTTCAGAGGCCAACTCAAATAGAAGAAGACGCTTCCAGGGAGCCAGTCTAGAGACAATCATAAATCATTATTAGTCTGGAAAAGATCTTCAAGATCATTAAGTCCCACCATTAACCAAACTGCCTCAAGCTCACTGCTAGACCATGTCCCTAAGTTCCAGATCTCCATGACGGTGAAACACATCCAGAAATGGTGATTCAACCATGGGCAGCCTCTTCCAAGGCCTGGTGACCCTTTTGATAAAGAAGTTTTTCCTAATGTTCAACCTAAACTTCCTTTGGTGCAATTTGGAGCCATTTCTTGCTGTCCTATTACTTGTTATTTGTGAAAAGAGAACATCCCCCCCTTCTCTACAACCTCCTTTCAGGTAATCGTAGATCATTGTAAGGTCTCCCCTCAGCCTCATTTTCTTCAGCCTTAATAGTCCCAGTTCTCTTAGCTGTTCCTTATAAGGAAGGCACAGAGGAATAAACCTTCTACATGACTTTCTCGTCTCCAGGACATCTCAGCTGCATCCATGTTCATAAATGAAGCAGGACCAGAGCTGAGCATCCCCTGTACCAGTGCTAGTTCATACTTTTCAATTGCTCACATGCTGCTGTTCTACCTTCACTTGGGGTGCCTAGTGCTTCTCCAGAGATTCCAGCATGTGCAGAAGAAAACTCAAATTGTGGGGGTTGTGGATGTTTTCTGTCTAGACTTTACTGGCACTACAACATCATTCTCCTCGAGAAACTGGCCACTGATGGTTTGGATCAGCATACAATTTTCCAGGAGTATGGTCAGACCCAAAGAGTGGTGGTAAATGGAGTTAAATCCAGTCCGTGACCAGTGGTGATCTGGGCTCTACAGAGGGATCTAGACAGTCCAGATAGATGGGCCGAGGCTAATGGTATGAGGTGAAACAAAGCCAAGTGTCAGGTACTGCACTTGGATCACAAGAACCCCATGCAACCCTACAACCTGGGCCAGAACAGATGGAAAGCTGCCTGATCAAAAGGGACTTGGGGGTGTTGGTTGAGAGCAGCTGAATAGGAGCCAGAAGTGTGCTCAGGTGGCCAATGGCATCCTAGCCTTTGTTAGTAACTATGTGGCCAGCAGGAGTAGAAAAGGTCTTTTCCCCCTTTTTCTCATGCATGGACACCCTGGAAGGTCTCAGCAAGGTCAGGGAATACTGTGAATTCCCCACTTCCCCTATCAGCAGTGAGGGTGCTTGAGATAAGAAGGGATGCTGTCAGCAGGTAAATCATGGGCCCCAAATTATTTTCACAGTTCCTAGTGAATGACTATATTGTCTTTCAGCTACTCAACCATTACCATTCTATTGGAGTGCAAAGTGCTGCTTCACTGTGAATTGTGCCAGCTTCCTCAGCTTTCCAGCCTGTGTCCTTTCTGATCTTCGCTGGGATAATGGTCACAACTGCAAGGGGCATGTTTGCTGTTCCCACACTATTCCACACCCACTTTTCACTGATGTGCAGGAGAATCTACTAATCAACCCAAAACCTCGGTAAGATACCACTTCATGCACTACTAAAGCTGCTTAGGCAATGTCTTGGAGGGGGCAGTTGGATCTGCTCTTTCTACTTTGTCCAGAGTTAAAGTTAATGCTTCCCTCCAAATATACTCAGCCAAGATGGGGCAGAGAAGAGGAAAGTCCATGCCTCGGCTGGAGGCTCTGACAAATGCCTGTGCTAGTAAGGAAACATAAACCAGTCCCAAGTGGTACCCATAGCTTTGCCAAACCCTGTCTGTTCCACTCCAGTGGTGCCCAGAGCCAGCGAGAAGCAGACTGAAGGGGCATCCTCATGGGCTGGCGCCGCTGGCCTTGTAACTGAGCACCTTCCCCTTCAAACCACAAATGGCAATGGTACAGCAGACCCTTCCTGTCCTTCTGTGTTTCCTTTCTTCTTCAGGTTCAGTGTGGATGACAAATAATGTTTTAAGCTCATCTAGGAAATGAGCTCAGATTTTAAGTTCTTTCCTGGGGCAGCTTTGAATATTCCACAATACACGTGTGCTTTTCTGCTTCTTTCTTCTCCCCTAAGCATCCGACAGATAAACAGCTTTGCCCCTAGAAACAAACGGGATGATATCATAGCTCAGAGAAATGCACTTGTTGCTTTAGCCCTCCTTGTATTTGTAAGGGCTCGCTCAGGTTTCACTGACGTTGGCTCTGTTTCAAAGCCTTGGATGATGGATCACTGGACCAGATTTCTCCTCTTGCTTTTGCCATTCCAGAGGTATAGAAGGCAGCAAAATTAATAATGCTGTGATTTTACTAGGGAATGTAATACGTTACCAGCCATGCACTCTTGAATGTAGGTATTTACTATGACTGCCTTGCTGGATTATTTAAGCACTTCCCTCTCTGTAAGGTCTGGGGTCCTTACAGCAGCTCTGTCATGTGCATGTTGATTCATTTCTACTTTATGAAGGGAAGAAAATAAGCAAAGTTGAGTTATCTCACCTACCCATAGCTACCCATATTAGCCAGCTCCCATTTTAGTCCAAGAAGAGACATAACACCTCCATGGTGCACATGATAGATGTCCATGGAGACTTCTTCCTCTCTTCACTGAGTACAGGAGTAGTTGATGCATAATGAAATGAAATCTTGCCTGGCTAAGGAGCCACAAAAATATTTATGGGATAAAAAGGAATTTAAACTTCCTTTCCCACACCTCTGAGCTCCAAGGTGGCTTCTTCAGAGCCCCAGGATTTGCCTGTGAGTTCAGCCCTACCCAAAACTCGGTAAAGGCCAGGTCTCTGGGACAGAAGCATTTGCAGCAAAGACATTGAGGTGTTAGATGCTGTGGGAACAACAGTAATCCAGATTTCACAGGAGGAAAAAAGCTATCAAAGCAAAGATAATGTTGAGCTGAGTATGTTTTAGGGATGATTAGTATTAGGGCTACTGTTACACGTAGCCTATTCTGTTGCATGGAGTAGGAAATGTTATGCAGCTTTGCAGTCTTTCACTAGGAAGAGCCTTCCCAGGCCAACAAGACACTGTTTTATGAAAAGACATGTGGCTCTTCTTAAAGACTAGTCATCACAAACCACTCGATTTCTTCTGATCCTATCCAAAGTCCTTCAAGAAAGCAGAAGATTATTTAAAGCCTCACTCAAGACAGCCTGACACTTCTAGTTTGTTTCTTTAGAGGGAGGAAGTTTTACAGCCCATTACAGCTTCTCTAACATGAGCGTTATGCAATCACCAAAGTAAAAAGAGAGAGAGGCTTTGTCTCGGGGATCATGGAATGTATGGGGTTGAAGGGGACCTCCAGAAGTCATCTTGTCCAGCCTCCCTGCAAAAAGCAGGGACAGATTGCCCAGATCCCAATATAGCCTGAGCTTGAATGGCTCCAGGGATTCTGCCTCCACCACCTTTTAGCCTGTTCCAGGGATCCACTCCTCTCAGATTAAAGAACTTTCTCCTGATGTTCAGCCTCAGTCTGCTTTTTCCATCTTCAAACCATGACCTCTTGTCCTGTCTTGTGAGTAGTTCCTCCTCAGCCGCCTTACACTTCCCTCTCAAGGTGTTGAATGTTGATTTAATTTGCATCTTGGTAAATGAACTTCATTTCTGTAAAGTCTCTGAGCACCTCACACAGGAAAAGTCAGAATAGCCCTGTTTAAGAGTGATTCTGAAGAAGACAGGTCCAGAGGAGCACTAAGAACAGTTAGATATCAGGTTTGCATCCAAACCTCAGCCAATGGAAAAAGGCTGACATCTCCACAATGACGCTTCTCCAGCCGTTTTGTTAATCCCTTTGCCACATGGCTGTAAAGCAGGATTTCCACCTCCCTCTGGAGAATCCACTCGTCTGGTTTATGCACCAGTTGTGATAGAAAGTGTGCCATTCCAGCTAGGCTCAGGATGAAGACATTTAAAGACAGGCAGGCAAGCTGAGGCAAAGGCAGTTGGCTATGGGAGGTTGCTAAAGGCCCACTGATGAGACAGCCTCATTACCCTGAGACCTGGTGTAAATAATGTTTCGAGGCTTGCTTGTTGAAGATAATTCTTTGAACGGCTCAAACACATTTTTTATATGGACAGGCACTGCTGTGCTCCATCCCACAGGAGTATCCATGAGGCTACTGGGACGTGGGAACTAATTTCTTACACAAATCATGACTGAAGAAACTTTGCTGCCAGATCACTGCAGCTGACTACATTTAACAGGATGAATATCAGGTCAGGGTGATGGGAATGGAAAATGGGGAGACTGAGGAGCTAGGAAGAGTTATGCTTAAAATGATGCTGTGCTATGCCAAGTCTCGATGAGAACAAACACTCATGAATAGAGAGAAGGAGATAACGTCTCCAAAATCTCAAGTAATGTGAAACGTTTCTTACTCGTAGTCGGTTATTCCTGCACCGTTTTGACCTGTTTGTAGTGGAGATGTCCTACACCTGAAGGCACACACCTGAGAATTTATTTTAGCAGCATTATAGCGGACCGTCCATATCATCAAGGAAGAAACAAAGCAAGCAGAAAGGCTGACACAGGGACTCTCAGCCCAGGACAAAGCAGCAAAGTCATAGATTCACACACACAAAAGCACAGCAGAATGTTAGGGGTTGGAAGGGACCTCAAAAGATCGTCTGGGAATAACTGAAAATAAAGAGCAAGGGAGATGTGATTTTCAACACACCTGGGTGTCACTTCTTATCCTCCACTCATCATCCATCTTCCATGTCAGCAGAAATACATCGGACTCCTCAAGAGCAACAGCAACAGATCTTTAAGTAACCCTTGTTATTGATCACATGGGCCCAGTGTGATAGGACATTGGTTTGCTCATTCGGGTTTTGTTTCTCAGGTAAAACTTTTTACCTCCTCGTTTGGTGAGAAGAAGCCATTAGACATTTTTTAGGATCTTGTGTGAGCTGACAGCCCAGAAGTATTTTTGCCAAAAGCTGGGAAAATGCCAAGTTTTCATTAAACCTCTTGTAAACCCCAAACTGCCGTCCTGCGAGGCTACATCTGGCAAGGAAGCCATCTGTGATTCGTATAGTCTTGCTCCAACAAAACGACAACAGTGTGAAAAACTCTTTTCTCTGGTCGGCAGTGAACTGTAAAAGTAACATTAGTAATAGCTTCTGCAGGCTCGGTAATGACATAATTGACATTGGCTGAAAGCACAAGCCCCAGCCGTGAGGTCTTGCCAAGGCTTTGGGTTGATTCATATCGTCCTTCAAAAATACAGGTCGTAGTCAACAGCCCTCTTGGACGCTTCTTCTCCCGACAGTGGTGAGGCTGCTCTCCTTCTGAGCGGTGTCTCACAGAGCAGGAGCCTCCTGACCCCAGCCCCGGTGAAAAAGGAGAATGAAAGGCTGTTCTGCTCGGCCGCAGCCATTGGCTTGATCCACAAACAAAGTCTGTTTTTCCAATTGTTTAAAAACCTGCCGTTTCGCAGAGGAGTGCACGTTGCACCTAGTAATCTCTTATATCTGTAGCAACATGACCCAGTGCATTTTATTTAATGCAGAGCCCTAGTAAGAAGACTGGGCTCGGCGCCATCTGCACATATGTTTCTTGGATGCCTGATATTTTCATTTTGCTTCAGATGAGCTGCACTGTTAGGGGGCTCCCATTTATAGCATCCGGGATTTTTTCCAGTGTGTGTTGCGCTCACCCCCGTCTGCAAATCCCTCTTTCCCCCTCAACCCCCTTCACCCTCATGACTCGAAAAATATAAAACCCCAGCAGATGTCCATTAAAATAAAGAAAAGAATGAGGCAAAAAGTACTGATTTGCTCCAATCTCTCACTGAAGAAACCGTTTCCCCAGATCCCTTTTGTGTTCAAAAACTTGAGGCCCCTGTTTTAGAGAAATCCTAGAAATACGGTTTAAAGCCCCCGGTGGGACGGCGCAGCGCTGAGCGGCTGCGTGCTTACTGGTGGGGAATGGTTAGAAAAACAACACCTAATGCCACCAAGATTTCCATTCGCACCTCTGCTCTACGTGTTTCAGGGAGAGCCTGGGTTGCAGGGCAGGAGCTTTTCCTGTGTTGTTTAGACAAGTGAGTGACAAAAAAACCCACTGAATGGTAGCCTGAACCCTTTAGACCTCCTTGATTCAGACAGCAAGCAATTTGGGCTTTAACCAGCTGAGGGAAGACCAAAAGAAATGAAAACAGGACAGCAAAGGACTATTGGGTAGCACAAACTCAGTGCCCGGGTTTGGTCAGGAAGTGCCCTTCCCTGCAGTGTGAGTGAATCCACGTTTGCGAAGATCAGAGGTAGCTGTTTGCCGAGTGATGGGCTCCAGGATGCAGGGAGTGGGACAAAAGACCACTGATAAGGTGATTTTTGTTTGAAAACATGTCAGGGCCAAGTGGCCAAACCCAGAGCTGGTGTCAGGGGGTGTATGGCTCTCAAATTCCCTCTCCTGCTCGGAGTGTCAGGGAGCTGGATGCAGGAAAAGATGAAAAAAGCGAAGCTGAAACCTGAGCTGAGATGTGATGGGGCAGCTGTTATTCTTGTTGATGATATTAATGCGGGCTGAGCTGGCCGGTGAGATGTCTCACTGTGCTGCTGGATGTCCTTCTCAGGTCACCTCTGCTCGCTCTCTGCAGCCGGTCGCAGCCAGCTCTTTGTCCCTCTGCTCGCAAGACTCCAGGGGCCAGATTAGCAAAGGGATTTCTCTCAGCCTCATTTCTCCTGAAGTTCCCTCCTCCTGCCAGCCCTGATGCCAGAGGCAGAGCCCACACAGACTGCCAGACTGACTGAATTTCTAAAGCCGCTGCTTGAAACCAGTGTGGGGATGCTGGGAACTGACTCTGAATATGCCCTTCTATGGCTGTAGAGCCCATTGGCTCCTGCATTTGGCATGGTTTGAAGCTCCCACGGGCCATAATCTATGGTCTCTTTTTTGTTTCACACTGACTCTTCAACACAAGCTGTTGGGGTATATGGTCAGCTCGTTGGGTGGGAGAGAGGGAG
>JAOXOE010028468.1:0-16098 GCA_028565055.1 Phoeniculus purpureus | reverse complement strand
TGGTGAGGGTGCCAGAGCCCTGGAAGGGGCTGCCCAGGGGGGTTGTGGAGTCTCCTTCTCTGGAGATGTTTAAAACCCCCCCTGGCCATGTTCCTGTGCGACTAGATCTAGGTCATCCTGCTGTGGCAGGGGGATTGGACTGGATGATCCTTCAAGGTCCCTTCCAATCCCTAATGATTCTATATGAAGCATTTCTCAGCCCCTAGTTTTAAGCCACGCTCATGGTTTCTGAAAGCTTAGGTCAAGCAATGCACCTACATGAAAATAAAGAGACTTGAAATGCTGTAGAGTGCAGTAAGCAGCCTGTTTGATTCAAGTCCTCGACTTCATTTCTGCTCACACTCTTGCTTTGCGACTTGATCTAGGGGATCCTGTTGAGTCTCCTTCTCTGGATGGAGCCAGGCTCTGCTCAGGGGCACCCAATGATAGGACAAGGGGGAACAGGTGTCAGCTGGAACAGAGGAGGTTCCACATCAATATGAGAAGGAAATTCCTCATGGTGAGGGTGACAGGGCTCTGGAAGGGGCTGCCCAATGAGGGTTGTGGAGTCTTCTTCTCTGGAGATCTTTAAAGCCCACCTGGCCGTGTGCCTGTGCGACTGGATCTAGAGGATCCTGCTCTAACATGGGAGATTGGACTGGATGGTCTTTCGAGGTCCCTTCCAATCCCTAGTGTTCTGTGATTCTCCTTTCTGTTTGTCTAACCATCTCTCCTAAAACCACAAATCCAGGTTTCTCAGCTTAGCCCTTGGCTAGAGTCATCCCACCGCTCTTCATCCTTCCACCTCCAGAGCTGAGTCTGCATTGGGTGGATTTAGGAGAACTGAACAGGCAGATCCCAAGCTGAAACTCATCTCCAGCCACTGCCCTCTGGCAGCTGGCTGGGATGGAGGTGCCCCTTGGGGCTCTGTTCTGAAAGCCCTTCCTAATGCTGCAGCAGGCCAAGCACTGCAGCCCAAATCACGAGTGAAAGCCTGATTTAATGCATGTATTTGCTTTATTCCTTTATTATAATACAATAGGAAAGGGAGTGGGGGAATTCAGCCAGCGACCAACGCAACCATCGCCCATGAGTGCTGTCGGGGCAAGCCCTGGCCATGCCATGAAGGAGCCCGCAGCAGACAGCAGTGAGCAGCTGTGTTCTGTCACGCCACACGGATGGGGCTGATGCTGCCAACTGCCATATGCAGACACCATATAGGAACCCTTCACTCAGCAGTGCTCCGGGCTGTGCAAACACCCCAGGGAGGGGTTGGATGGCACATGGCCACCTCCAGAACCACCAGAGCAGCAGCAGCAAACGCAGGTGATGGTCCCATCAGCTCTCACTGCACTGCAGGAGGGGTGGACGATCAGAAGTTGTCCCCATTTGGGGGAAGGAGGCAAAACACCATAAATCATATTTAGTCAGTTGAAACCTCTGAGTGATAGAAACAGTTGAAAAGACCACTTTATTTACAAAGCACATGTGGAGACCTTAATCAAGCCAGGAGTGAGGTCATTTCTGCCAATTAAACCTCACTCGTGCTGCAGTTGGAAGCAATCAAAGCAAAGGCAGAATTATCAATGGCGGGGCTGTGTGCTGCGGCCCCAGAAAATACCCATGGTGCTGGGGCTACGGTAAATCACCTCTCACCGTGGGCTGGGGAAGCCACGGTGCTCAGCTCCCCTGGATCTGGGGAGGAAAGGAGGGCTTAGCTTTTTTACCTAATTAATGGGTTGTGTTTTGAACACATCCTATCTAAGTCTGGTTTTAAAGCAAAAGGCGGGTTTGTAGCTCAACAGCAGAGGGATAGAGTTGGCTCCAAGCTCCCATTTGGAATTAGTTTATGGCTGTCCCCACACCACAGAATCACAGAACACTAGGGATTGGAAGGGACCTCGAAAGATCATCCAGTCCAATCCCCCAGCCACAACAAGATCTTCTAGATCCAGTTGCACAGGAACATGGCCAGGTGGGTTTTAAATGTCTCCAGAGAAGGAGACTCCACAATTCCCCTGGGCAGTCCCTTCCAGGGCTCTATCACCCTCACTGGGAAGAAGGTCCTTCTCACATTGAGAGGGAACCTCCTCTGTTCCGCCTCAGACCTGGTGCCCCTTGACCTATCATTGGATGCCCCTGAGCAGAGCCTGGCTCCATCCTCCTGACACCCACCCTTCCCATATTTATCCACATTAATGAGGTCACCCCTCAGTCTTGTGTTTTCCAAGCTCAAGTGACCCAGCTCCCTCAGCCTTTCCTCAACAGGGAGATGTTCCTCTCCCTTCATCATCCTTCTGGCTCTGCAGCACCCTTGGTACCTGCTGGAGCTGTCAGAGGGGGTTTTTTGCCCAGTTTGCAATTTATCCAGGTCAGGGAAGTCTCACTCCTTGCCTTGTGCTGTAATATCCTCATTATATAATAACTATCCCTGCAGTGACCAAACTGTGAGAGCTGCTCTCATGCAAACTCCTATAAGAAGCACCACAAGGTGCTGCATTTCCTATTAGATGCAGAATACCTGGCAGTCAGCAATCAAAAAGGGCATAAATTAGCTGGATTAATGCACTGAGTGATAAATTGCCAGTAATAACACGCAGAGCTCCCATGCAACTGCACACACAAGCCTGAGACTTTGGCCGCCCATTAATGATGCTCCCAGCACCTCTGTAATTATTAATATGCAGACTGTAATGATGAGAAGAGAGGGACACTGAGGGCTTGGTTCCATGTGGATGCTGCAAGGCCATATGAGCTGCTCCAATTCACATCGTTCCTCTGCAGAAGTGAACGAAGGAGCCAAGAAATCTGTGGAAGGACTTAGATGCTCCAGCACAGAATTATGATCTTCAAACCTCCCTGACCTTGCAGGAAGCATCTATAAACCTCTGTGTGTTCTACATTAAAGTTCTCCAGATGTCTAAAATTCCCAGAAGTTCTCTGCTCTTCTCTGTGCGCTGCAGCTCAGGGCTTATCTCACCCGTAAACTGTTGGCATCTGCAGAGGTTTCTCCACCCGTCACCCTCACAGCGTCCAGCCTGGCAGGCATCCTCACGAGGGAGAGGGGCACGCTGAGCTCCAGCCCCAAACCCAGCTGAAGTTTAGGAGCTGCATCCACAGACCTGCTCCTCCGAATGCGTAGGATCTCATCCTTGTGCACCAGCACCAGGCACGATGCTGGCAGAACTGGGGAAGGCTGGACAGTGGAGCAGGTTTGCAGGACCCAGGGAGCAGCCACACGGGCTGTGCACCCTCCTCCAGCAGCACAAGGAACCAGAGAGAGGACAAGCAGTCCTCGCTGGTGCCATACCCTGTGAAATAGCATGGTGGCAGGGGTGCGGGTGGCTCCACCCCAGCCCTGGTCTTTTCTTCACCTCTGGAAGCTGCTGACACGTCCCAGCAGGTCGATGTTTTTAACTCTTGGGGAAAAGCCGGGGCCAGGTGATGAAAGCTGTTCCTGCTGTGACCTGAGGACTACACACGATTCCCGCTCCTGGCCTCTGAGGAAAGCGCGTCCTTCCTTCTCCCCTTTCCTCCTGTCTGGCCTCAGCATGTCCTCGTCAGGCTCAGGGTACCACCTCCTCCCGGGCGTTTCCTTGCTGCAGTTCAGCATTTCACCATGGCTCGTGCACGCATGGGATGCTGGTGGCTTCAGCACTGCTCCACAGCTCCAGTGGCAGCAGGACCAGCATTTCACGGTGTCCTACACCAGCAAAACACAAGACCAGAGCACACAATGTTGTAAAGTCAATGAAAGATCTTACCATACCTGCATAAGCAGTTGTGCACCACGGACGCAGGGAATCAGCAAACAGCAGGGACAGTCTGACGCGAAGGGATGAGCACCCCAACGCAGCCACGTCCCACTGGACACCACGTGATGGGAACATCTAAAGCTCTGGTATCACCCTTTGAATGTCACACATGCCCTTCTTTCCCCATGGACCTTCCCAGCATCCACATTTGGTTTTGGGACACAATTAAGTGTCTTAGAATCACAGAATCATTAGGGATTGGAAGGGACCCCAAAAGATCATCTGGTCCAATCCCCCTGCCACAGCAGGATCAATTCACTGGAGAAGTTATAGAATCAGAATCACTCTGCGTCACTCTGGGTTAGAAGGAACCACCACTGATTATCCAGTTCCAACCCCCCCCACCATGGACAGGGACACCCCACCCTAGACCAAGCTTGCCAGACATCCACTTTGCAGGCAGGGAGCACCCCCATAGCCCAGTCCTGCGAGTGTTTCACTCACTCCTGAGACACCAAAAGTAGCAGAAACCTTCTCTCTTGTTGTCTTCGCTCTGGTGTTTGTTCACACCTTGGCTTTGTGAGCCCTGGGAAAGCAGGAGAGGGGTCCTGGGACACAGCTGGCAGACACACAAGGTGCCCAAGCAGATGAACTCTGCAAAGAGGAGCTCAAGGGGACACACTGCAAGTGCTGCATCTCAGCCCAATTGGTCTCCACTGTTTTGGGATAGATGATCCCATTTCCCTGATAGCTGTTAACCTGCAAGATGAGCCATTGCATTGCCCATTCCCAAAGCTCTGCGCTGCACCGAGCTGCTGCCACAGCTCTGTGGAGTGACACCTACATTGAGCGTTCTTCTTAAATCCTCAGCTGCTGGAGGCATGGAGAGGTGACCCCTTCTTTTCACCAGAGGTGTGTTTCTACGCAGCCAGCTGCCAGGTGGGAAAGCTCTGTCCTATGCACATCCTAGTTGAATGCTCAGGAATGAGGAGACATGGTACAAACACCCTCGTCTCACTGGTGCAGGAGATCAAGCCCTCTGAGCCAAACCTGATTCAGAGGGGGTTTTTATTTCTAGAGCCATCTAGGTGATCCTGCTGTGGCAGGGGGATTGGACTAGATGATCTTTCGAGGTCCCTTCCAATCCCTAATGATTCTATGGTTCTATGATAAACACAAGGTATTTGTTTTCCTCTAAGAACTTCACGTTAGAAGGGGTGCAACATCCCATCCCTTAGCTTCTTAAAAATAGCAGAGGAACATTTGTTTCTGGGGAATAATTCATTTCTTTCAATTATTGCAGAAAGGAGAACTGCTGAGGGGTGTGGTGAGATGGAAATGGTTTTTTAGCACCTTTACATATTTTGACATTTTCTTGGATTTCTCCAAACCTGTTAAGAAGGCATTTCTTCTCCATGAGGGCAGGCAGAGTTTGAGGTCTTTCATTTTATCCATCTAGTTTAATATTATTCACACAGTCTTCTCATCTCTGCCAGGAGAGATTCCCTAAAGAATTATAAACTTCTGAATAAATGCCCCACAATTACCCATTCACAAAATTACTCCCTTATTCTGTGCATTCGGGTTTGCTCATACTGAAGCCCTAGAAAGCAGCAAACACCCCACGTAAGTGAGGAAAGACATAGTTTGTGAGAAACTAAATAGCTGAAAATATATTTTGCGTAGTCTTAATATTGGACTTAGTAGGGCTGTCATTTCCATGGTCTAAGCATAAGGAAGGGCAAGTCTTGAAGTTAATATACATGTATTTTTATGTATTTTATACATGTGTACATACACAAGAGTGTATATATATATGCGTATAAAATATGTGTATGTGTGTATATATATACACACACATATAATATACGTCTATGTATATACATGTATGTATCACCGAATCACAATATTCTTGTGGCTGGAATAGTCCTCTGAGCTCATCCAGCCCAGCTCATGACCTAACATTACCCCATCAGCCAGACCAGGGCACTAAGGGCCACAGACAGTCCGTCCTTCCACGCCTCCAGGGATGGGGACTCCACCACTGCCCTGGGCAGTCCATTCCAGGGTCTGATCATGCTTTCTATGAGGAAAGGCTTCCTAACATCCAGCATAAACCTCCCCTGGCAGCTCCAGTCCCTGTCCTCTCATCCTGGTGCTGGTTGCCTGGGAGAAGAGCCTCACCCTCACCTGACTACAACCTCCCTTCAGAGAGTTGGAGAGAGGGAGAAGCTCCCCCCATGAGTCTCCCCTTCTCCAGGCTAAACACGCCCAGCTCCCTCAGCCTCTCCACATCAGACTTTCCCTCCAGTTCCTTCTGCAGCCTTGTTGGTCCTCTGGACCTGCTCCAGCCCCTCAATCTCTTTCTTGAAGTGACAGGCCCAGAACAAATACGTATCTATATATATTTCTACATATAATAGGATTAAACCAGTATGGCTGGAAAGCACAAATACTCCTTTAGGCACACAAACCTTTCTTTAGGTTGAAAATTAAAGCTATAAATGTTATGTAGATATTTGTAATACTGTTGTTACTACAGGCCTTGCTTCTTTTCTGAAGTACCGTTACATAGGATGCTTCACTTCCTCCATGACCTCTGATTTCCCCTCAGGAGCAAGGAATCCAAAGATACTTTAAGTTCACCTGATTCAAGGAGAGGAGTTTGGAAAAAAAGGTGACTTTCAGTCCCTGCAGGTCTCAGCAGCCACCTCTTATCTCTTGTGCACCTCAACAGAAAAAATAGCACTTCATACACATTTGTCAAGCAGTTTAAAACCTCAAGACTGATGCTGTCTGAATTCTTCTGTGTCCTCTTCCTCCTCCTCCACCTCTATGTAGCAGTGGCCCCTAGTGGAAGCTGACGGGTGGGTTGAGCCTGGGCTACATCTACCCAAGGAAGAACCTGTGTGAGATGGGAACACACTGGAAGAACAGCTGCCAACACACCACAGGGGTCCACAGAGCAACACTGGGCACCAGGTATCACCGGGCATCACTGGGCAGTCCCATAGCCAGCTTGTGCCTAGCACCAGCTGTCTGCAAACATTATTCAAGTGACTAAGAGTCAGGATGCTGTTTTGGTTCAGGAGAGGACATGTAGCCGATTTCATCTATGGCCTTCAAACAGCCCCCTGATGTGACTCCTGTTCCAATGGTGTGCTTTTATTGAAAGCAAAATTGCCTCTTATTTCAATAATGTGATAGGAATGAAAACACAAGGTCTGTTTTCATTCTCAGTAGAAAAGAGAAACAACCCACACTACAAAAAGTTTCACTATCTTCAAGTAAAGAGCAAAGTCTAGGGATCCCTGCCACACACGAATGGAGAAGCCTCTTGCATTGATTTCTTTTTCTTGTCCATCAAACTACAACTTCCTTTATGAGTGAGCTCATAGTGACACTAGTGAAAGAGACCAAAAGTGCATCTTGCAAAGATGACAAGTGACAATACTAAAGGAGACCGAAGATGCATCATCTAACTCAGCCTTCCACTGATAATGTCCAATCTTCAATACTAAAGACTGCAAGAAACGGAACACCTAGAAAGATCTTCTTCCTGAAAGCCTCTGGCAATTAGTGGTAAAAGGACTTGCTGAGTCAGACGTTGTATCCTTCAGTAAATTTATCTCATGCCTTTCTAAACACATTTATACTTCCAAGCTCCGTGAAATCATGCAGATGTGAGTTGCAATTATGCATTGAGTGAAAAAGTATTCCTTTTTGTTTGTTTTAAGCATTGTCTAATCATTTCATTTGCTGCCACTTACTCTTGGCATCTTGAGGAATGGTGAACAATTGCTCCCTACTCTCCTTCTCCGTGCTACTCTCCATTTAGCCGGCCTCTTATGTTTCCTCTCTGTTTTTTCTTATTTGAGCTAGAAATTCTTAGACCCCGCATTTATTTTTCTCAAGGTGAAAGTTATTCACTATCCCTTCTGTTGCCTTTCTAATTCCAGTGTAGCGTTTTAGAAACAATGTCCTTCAGCTTGCTGCGAGGGGGTGGGCATGCAGCAACTTCATAAATAGGCAAAATACAAGCTTCTACTGAATTGTATAGACTTCAGGAAACTTCCAGCTCCCTGTTTAACTATTTGAGTGATGGTAAGCACTGAGTCAATGCTTTCGGGAGCCCCACTGATACTACAGAATCATAGCATTGGAATGGATGTCCAGGATCATTAAGTCCAGCCCTCATCCCAACAGCTCCCTAACCCCTACACCATGGCTCAAGTGCTCTACCTACCCAGTTTTTAAACACCTCCAGGGATGGGGACTCCACCACCTCCCTGGACAGCCTGTTCCAGTGTCCAGCCTCTCTCTCTCAGCGAAGAACTTCTTCCTAAGATCCAATCTAAACCTCCCCGATGCAACTTGAGGCCATTTCCTCTTGTCCTAATCAATGAGACTAAGCTGAAACTTCGCAATATTTTCCAACTATCATAGGCTGTTATTCAAATTCACTACAGTGTTTCCAAATCCACTGATAAAAAAACCTAATCAAATTGTGTCATGTTTCTACTTGATTGCCTAACAGAGTTTTGAAAGAAACAGGCTTTTCTTCCTGCCTCTCCTAGTGAGAGAAAAATAGATGTGTGCTTTCGTGACTATTCCTATTGGGAAGCAATGCCAATGAGATGTGTGAATGTATTGACATTGTCTGTCTTTCAGCTGAAAAGCATCGTGTCGGTGTTTCTCACTGTTATTAATAAATTCTGAACAGAGAATGCACAAAAACACTTAATTGCTAAATTCAAATTGCAAGCATCGCCCAGTGATATATTTTGCATCTTGCCTATCACTCAAACAACAGATTTGAGTGGAAGATATTAAAATCATTTATTAATAACATATCTGTGTAGACCTTTTCACACACATATATGTGTCTCTGAATTTATAATACAGTAGCTGTATTGTAAGACATGACTTGGTAAAAAGTCATGAGACTAAGTCTCACTGTGCAGATGCCTTCCTTGTGCACCAGGTTTACTGACACTTTTATTTGCCCACTATGTTTCAAACTGCAGCCACATTCAACTTCAGATTATGTGAGAAAGTGGCAAGACAAGATAATACACACCTGGATGCATTCCTATGTGACCTGTCTTAGGTTCTATGGTCCTGCTTATGCAGGGGGGTTGGACTCGACAACCCCTGGGGATCCCTTCCAACCCCTAATGATCTGTGTGCTTAACACAGCCAAAGGAGAAACTCCAAAAGAGCCAGACCTGCCCTGGAAGTTTCAAGAAGATGTCATACCACCCAGAAAGACTGATTATTCCAGGGCCTATGATAGGCAGAGGACCAGAGCTGCTCAGAAGATTTGGTGTTGTGTGGCATGGTGCTATGGTGAGCACAGCATCACTCCCACAAGTTCGCGCTAGTTCAGCATCATTCATCTTGGGAGTATTTGCCTCACAACACACTTAATCCCAAGTAATCTAGACCTGAGTAACTCTATTTATTACTTGGCCATGAAAACCTACTCTGACTTCCTGCACTGGCACTGACCTCTCTGTCCATGAGTTACCATTAACTCTCTTATTCTGGTATGCAGTGCCAGGCACAGCTCCACTCCCGGATTCCATGTCCCCATCCCTCCCTCACAGCAGTCATCTCACAACTCCTCTTCTCTCCCATGTAGTGATGCCTCTACTGGGTTACTTTTCAGAACAGTAAAGTTGAGACAACATGTAATAAATGCATGGGATTCCTGTAGTTCACCACTTCACAAAACTTATTACTTCTGCCACGCTTTCAAACACTGACATTCTTCTTGCTACATCATTCTATAGCAGAAGATGTTGCTCAGATGGTAGTCCTGAACAGGTAGCTCAAGTATATGATTATTTACTTTCAGAGAACTGAATTGCTTTCTAGGTGCTCCACCCACTCAAAACCCAGGCCATTTTTTAGGATATATAGAATTTCGGGGCCAAATTCATGCTAATATTTCTCAAAACCACACTCAGTACTCAGTACATTTTTAGTACTTCATATCCTAAATTTATCATCATCACTTAGTTTTCCTAAGGCATGTTGTTTTCCCTGACTCTTCCCTGCAGTGACCTTTTACATTGTAAATTCCTCAGGGCAGGCTGGGCTTAATCATGTATCTCCTTCGAGTTGACACACACATTCATACAGAATCACAAAGAATAATCATGGTTAGAAAGGACCTTCTGGATCACTGAGTCCAATCATACCCACAACAACAAAAACCCTAAATATCTGAATACCTAAATACCTGATTGATTAACAAACACAAAATACCCCCCTACTCGCCTGCCACTACAGCAGGGCATGAAGCACCACGTCCACACATTTCTTAAACCCCTTCAGGGATGGTGACTCAACCACCTCCCTGGCAAGGCCATTCCAGTGCCTCACCACTCTTTCTGTAAAGAATTTCTTCTTAATAACCAATCCAAACCTCCCCTGCCTCAACTTCAGACCATTTCCTTGGTTTTGTCATTAGTTATTGAGGAGAAGAGGCCAACACAGACCTTTCTGCAACCTCCTGTCTGGTAGGTGTAGAGGGCAATGAGGTCCCCTCCTCAGCCTTCTCTTCTCCAAACTAAACCTGCCCTGCTCCCTCAGCCTCTCCTCAAATGACTTGCTCTCTAAACCCTTCATGAGCTTGGTAGCTCTCCTCTGGACATGTTCCAGCATCTCAATGTCTTTTCTATAATGAGGAGTCCAGAACTGAACACAGTACTTGAGGTGAGGCCTCACAAAGGCTGAGTACAAGGGCATGATAACTGCCCTTCTCCTGCTGACCACTTTATTCCTGATCCAGGCCAGGATCCTGTTGGCCTTCTTGGCATTCTTGGCCACATGGGCACACTGCTGGCTCATGTTAAGCCAGCTGTCTACCAGCATCCTCAGGTCCTTTTCTGCTGGGCAGCTTCTGAGCCGCTCATTCCCCAGCCTGTAGCATTGCCTGGGCTTGTTGTGACTGAAATGCAGTACCCAGCACTTGGCCCTATTGTATCTTACGCAACTAGCCTTGGCCCATTGATCCAACTTGTCCAAGTCCTTCAACAAAATAACCATTAACACACAGAAGAATGAGAAAGACGTGATGTCTTGTCTACTGGTGTTGTACCATGTATTAGGATTTTTTTTTGTGGATGCTGTTTGTTTGCAATGTCTGTGCTTGTGTGATGTCTATCTGTTGAGATGTCTATGTTACAAGATAAAGAGTCATTGTCATGGTCTATACCCTGTGCCCTTTGCTTTACCGCTCCATGCTCCTATTGCTTATCAGTTTAGAGGCACACTGAAATCATAGAATGATAGACTGGTTTAGATTGGAAGGGACATCAGAGATCATCTAGTTCCAACCCCCCTGCCATGGGCAGGGACACCTCTCACCAGACCAGGTTGCCCAGAACCCCATCCAACCTGGTTTTGAACACTTCCAGGTAAGGGGCATCCACAACTTCCCTGTGCAATGTATTCCAGAGCCTTATTACCCTCACAAGGAGGAATTTCTGCTTAAGGTCTTTACTCTAAATCTACCCTCTTTTAGTTTGAAACCATCCCCCTTGTCCTATCGCTAGAGACCCTCATAAATGCTGTTACAAATGTTGTAATTTCTTTTCAGTGGCTCCTTAAAAACTTACTTAGTGGTTTCATTTCCATCTACAGCTTTCCAATTCTACTGAACTATCTTCCTTCTCCCTAAGCTCCTCAAAAAGAAAAGCGAGAGAATTCTGCTTTTGAAGGCATCTGGAAAGGAGTATTTTTATGGACACTAGGTATCCCTAACCACTAGTTATCTACCAAGCTCCATATGAAAAATTTAGCAGAGTGACCAACACTACAACAAAGCAACCTGAATTAGGGGGCACAAAGGGCAATGGGCCAAAAAGAACTCCTTTTACCTGACAATGGCAATGCAATTGTTACTAAGATACTTCCTACTGTTGGCTTAAAAATGAGAAACTGTTCCCCAAGACCATTAGCATCTTGGCACACAATTTCCAGCTCATTGTGATTCTAAACAGTGTACAGGAGCTGTAAGCATGCTTAGTCAGCCTGGCCAGCCACTGGAGAGACAAGAGCAATGTCCCTTTTATGACTCCTTAAAGAGAAAATATGAAAAAACGGCAATGAAACCCATTCCTCTTGATTTCTAGAGACAGTATCACTCAAAATTTCCTTCAGTCTGGAAGTCACCAGACTACCAGATTCTAGGAAAGCAGATCCACCTCAAGAAGCAGAGAGCAGTAGCTTGTGAAGAATAAGGTACACTCTGACCTTCCCAAATTGCAGATCTGATATAAAATTACTGGTTGAAATACCCAGCATTTTGCTAGATGTCAGATCAGATAAGCAGTTACCAAAACTCCTGACCTTACATACTTTAATACAACTGAAACTCTTAACAGGGGAGCCTAGGAAGAAGAACTCTGGGAGCTGCTGGCAGATAGGAGATGATGGTGGGTCCTAGTGCAACAGGCCAGGCTACACCCTCTAAGCTACAGACCTGTACTTTCTGTATGAAATAATCAGTATCTCCAGTAAGCAAACCAGTAAGTGATCAAGGGAAGGGAAAGCAAGATGAAGTCATCCTTTCAATGCTAACATCAGAAGAGCTTACATCCCCAGTAAAATCCCACTATAGACAGGATGCTGTGCAGATAGGCTGTCCCTGGCTCTGCTGCTGGGGGCTGCTTGGGGAACATGAATTTTTCAAAAGTAACAGGGCAGCCCAAAGGCTGAATTACCTTCCCTGAATATAGATCCTAGGCAATGCGCTCCTGTGACCGTTTTTAGCTCTCCCAGTCAACTGTTGTCTCCTAGGCAGAGATCAGAAGAACAACATTTGCAGCTACACCACTCTCCTCTGGATCAACTGACAGCAGCTGATTAAGCAAGTCCTTTTGGATGGCTCACGTTAGCAGGGGCAACAGCTCCTGTGGAAGGCAATAGCTGAAGTTGAAGGTTGTTGTGTTAAGCAGTGCAGTTTATACTTAGGCTGATGTCCTTCATGTCCCATGTGAATCATATTTTCAGGCTCTGGCTACAACCAGTGATTTGGAATATCTGCTTAATTTTCCTTGTTAAGAGTGATGTCCTGTTCTTCCCTGTCCCTTGATCCTACTGGAGATATAACCCTGTGTTCAAACACAGATGGAAAACAGTTCCTGACTGTTTTCTCAGTCTGCGGTATGCCTTGCCTGGATTGGTCTTACTGCTGTCTCTTTTAAGAACAGCTGCACAGGCTATCTCCTCTCTTATCTGCAGCCATCTAGCATCCTGGCCAAAATTACACAAAAAACCACCATCAGGCAAGTAACTAACTTCTGGGTTATTTTTGAAGGTAGGTTCTTTCCGGAAAACCAGGATAAGAGAAAATGCTATATGGCTACACTGCTGTCTACGTAACCTGTGACCATCTGTAGCTCAGGAGCCTTCACACTCACTGCTAATTTATATTAACATGAGTTTTTACAAGACTGTTTCTGCATGTGAACTTAAGCCTTACAGGATTTTCCTCTGAAGCAAAGGGGACTGTAAGCTGGACTGGACACAGCAAAGCTAGCATGTTGTGATGTAACTTGTTAATTTGAACACTTGTACAATTGTCTTTCTTGAAGTGAGGGGTCCAGAGCTGCCCCCAGTACTCAAGGAGAGGCCTCACCAGTGCCCAGTACAGTTTCATCCCTAGTACTGCTGGCCACACTATTGCTGATACAAGCCAGGGTACCATTTGCCTTTTGTGCCACCTGAGCACTCTGCTGGAAGCACTTGCTCATGAAAAGGGTGATCAGACCCTGGAATGGACTGCCCAGGGAGATGGCGGAGTTCCCATTCCTGGAGGTGCTGAAGGACAGCCTGGCTGTGGCTCTTAGTGCCCTGGTCAAAGTGATTGTGGTGATGTTAGGTTCTGGGCTGGGCTGGATGAGCTCAGAGGTCTTTTCCAGCCTCATTAACTCTGGGATTCTGTGAAAGGAAGAATTTTCAAGTGTGTCTGTGATAATCAGAATCTATAGCTTAAAGTGCTGAGTTCAGGGTATAAAACAGTCTGAGCCACCCTGCCCAGCTATCATTCAAAGATCACTTGTGGGTAGCTTGTGCTGAATATAACCAGTACTGAGGGACATCCACCATGGTCTCAGTTCTAAGACAAACCATGTAAAATTTCTTTATAAATCTATGGTAACAGGTAATTATAATTGTTTTCTTTGAACTTTGTCCAAAGTTCATCTCTAAAACAAACTTCAGTCAAACTGTGCTTATTGACTCCTCAGCAGAATAAACATACTAAATCTCTAATAACCCTTAATCATTCATTCGAGACTCTTTTAACTTGCTTGTTAACCAGAAAGATAAAATCTAGTGAAATAAACAGGCTTTACTTGGTAATTATTTTTCTGGTGCCTCTGTCCAAGAAGAACAAAAGTAATTTTGCTCTGTTTTCAGAGTAAATCAACTGCTTTTCTTGCTTCAAACTCTGTCCAAAAGTAAAATTAAAATCCAGGCTGTTGCCTGGGTTGTAATGCTTGGCCTCCATGGTCTGAACTGCTGGTAGTAAAGGTTTACATGGAGGGAGAAAAATCTGAGTATCTGGGCTAGGATTTTCTGAGGAGTTTAAAAACTGGTTACGGACTCAAGATGGGGTAAGAGGAAGGAGGGGGCTGGATGATGCCCCAGTCCTAGAAGAAATTGCCATAAATGAGCATGCAGATCTGAAAGAAATCAACCTGATCCTGCTATTGCTTGATCTGTTCAGCAGCTGTAGAAATAAAGTAGAAAGAAGTATAAAAAGCAAATATAAATTTATTGCAAATCGTGTAATCTTTTTATGATCCTATTCATAACACTGGTCATAGCTGGACATGTTAGAAAATCTACTGGAAAAGGGGGAAAAAAAATACCAAAACCACGGGTGGATAGGAGAGACTGCCTCAAAAAAGAAAAAGCCAATCAATTAAAAAAAAAAGGGCATTTTTGGATGTCCGTTTGCTTTGTACCTCTTCCTTGTTATGCCTTTAACGTTTGTGCCTTTGAGTTCCCATCTACAGTCTAGAAACTTCATGAAAAAACCCAAAGCTTAGGTTTCTTGCACAATTCTTTGAGTCCAGGAGCTACAGCTTTAAGCACCAAATTTTGTAAAGTTCACAAATTAAATCACCTCAAACTCGACAGCCAACTGATGGAAAAGAAGTGGAAAATTAATAGTAATTAAATAAACAATGGGTTGGTAGCTCCATTTTTTTGACAGTTGACAGAACCTACCTTATTGCAAAGCCCTGCTCGCATCCAGTATGCTAGGGTCCTCCAGACGACAGAACTATGCATTGCTGAGCAATCACAAGTCCCCGGGTTAGTCGTCATGACTGCTTCACGGATTGAGTTTTACAACACGAGTTACGTGGCTTCCTGAAGCATCTGCAGAGATAACACAAACACTTTTCTTCCCACCATGTCAACATTTGAAAGCGAGAGGCTATTTAAAACAAAATCGGGCTTGGATTGTTTTCTGAGAGCTCATGCAAACCCCAGCACCCAGGACACGTCCCGTTGCTTTAATAATGGTGTCTCCGATATAAAGGCGGGGTGTGAAGCGATTTCCGAGATGATGCAGGCTTGAAAAAGCCGAATACGCATGGCAGGGTCTGTAACGCCTGTAACTTCAGCTGGTTTAGTGCAGGTAAGAACTGGTCCCGCACGGGGTGACCGCAGGAGTTTGGGCAGCCCGTTGTGCGGAGACTGGAGGCTGAGCGCACGAGCGCTCCCGGCACTGCCGCCTCAGGCCGAGCAGAACGGGGCCGGGCAGGTGAGCGCGCGGCGGCTACTCGCACTCCCACTCCTCTCCTCCAAGTCCCGCTTGGAGCTCTGTCTTCAGCTCGCTGACGAAACTTCCCACATGCACCGCGCCTGGCAAACTTTTACGTTTGGGGGGCTGGGGTTTCTTGGGGTTTTATTATTTTTATTTATTCGGGAGAGGAATAAAAGGAAGGAAAATAAAAAATAACGGCAGAGACAGCCGCTCGCCGCTGCCCTTTCCCGCTGCTCACAAGAAAGCAAATGGCAGCATCGCCCGGCAATGTAGTAGGAAGTTAATAAATAAATAAGCGGAGCCCATCGTACGAGCGGTAGGCAACGGCGGAGCGCCACGACGGGGAGGGGAAAAAGAGGAGAGGCGGGGCCGCCAGCCCCTCTGCAAGCCAAGGGGCCGAACCGCTCCTGTGAGTAACATGGCAGACCCGGCGATGCGGGGAGGGGGCGGCGGACAGCGTAAGAGGGCGGCTCTTCTCGGACTGCCGCGGGCCCAGTCGTGGCGCATCAGCGCAGCCCCCTGCATAGGGATGAGGACGCGGCGCTTCCTCCCGCCCCGCCCCCCCGCAGC
>JAOXOE010028467.1:0-16099 GCA_028565055.1 Phoeniculus purpureus | reverse complement strand
GTGTGACTTGGTCTGGGTGATCCTGCTGTGGCAGGGGGATTGGACTGGATGATCTTTCAAGGTCACTTCCAATCCCTAACGATTCTATAATGAGGTGCCACATACTATTGCCTATGATCCCCCTGTGTGTTATTAATACAGTGTGTTTGTTAATAATTGTTTATAGTTAGGACCAGGTGTCCAAAATTACGATACGTGAGCTTTTTCCTGTGTAAAATAACTACCTGGTACTTGTTTTCCTTGACTGGAAAACTCAATTCCGTAACATTTTTTACAATTAAAAGAAACTTTAATTAAAAATTAGATGTCATTTATAGGAAAGTATTTGAGGGGGAAGGAAGTTTCTGTATGAGCTGGTTTTTCCAGGAACAACAAACACTAATTTCTCTTTGGAACGTGCAGAGAAATACAGCACTCCAGGGGAGACTGGCAGCGTTCAGAAACAGAAACTGATAAGCTGAGGGAAAATATATGGGTTGGGGTTTTTTTTCCTTAACAGTAATTATAAATATTTGATGAGTGTAACTGCTAAAGCGCAGAAGCACAAGGGGAGTAATGCTATGGGATTACTAAAGTGAAAATTTAGATTGGCTGAGTATTAGGAAAGAATGATTGACAGCGAGAATAGATTGTGCAGTGGAGCACTTTCCCAAATGTATTGGTAAAAGCCCTGTCTCCGTCTTCACGGAGGTGCTTCAGAGCAGATTGTATAGAGAAGCAAAAGCTTTTCTGTGGGGAAACACTTCATTCTTGGAGAGCTGTGCTAGAGGACTTAATAGTTTTCCTACAAGTAATTTCTGTGAATCGTTTGGAGATGTTATAGATTTTTGCTCCTTGAAAGAAGTTTTACAACATTTACCACATATCCTCCTCAGTGGATCATAGTGGGTTTGAATTCATCACAAACTTATGAAATCATTGTCCTGTGAGAGTACTTTCTCAAATTTATTCATTAGACACACGTGAAATGGGTGGTTTTAAATAGGATGGTGAAATAGGAGAGTGTGAGATATGTAGGAGATCTGCGTTATGGCAAAGGGGAGTGTTTGCGGACAGAGTTCTGGAAGTTTACAGACACAATGATTTCATCTTTATTTCTAGTCTAGTTTTTTTCCTGTATTCTAAGATATATCAGAGTTCTGGGTACTAATATTGACGAAAAAACATAAAACTTGCAGTGATTCAAAGGAAACAAACTCAGGAGGTTTTTAGAAGTGTTGTTCCTGAAAGGACCTGATCTTCAGAGAAAGCCCTTTGTCTCTGAGATGCTCTCAGTATTTCTTCAAGGTCTTTGTACACTTTGCATAGGCACAAGCTGGAGCCAGTTGCAGGAGGCTGGTGACCTTTTCGAGAATTAATTCTTCTCCAGTGCACAGGATGTTCTGAACATTTACCCTTTGAAATACCAGTAGGAAGGACACCCATTTCATACTGAAGAGCCCTTGGTGTTCCTAAACTTCTGACATAGCTCTCCTGCTATGGCAGCTGAAAGTGATGTGTATTGATTTATCGATTTTATATATTATTCCTTTGCACTTTGAAGAAATATCTAAAATGAAGAAACTGACATTATTCTTGGACATATTTTGGTCCTGTGATGCAGCCTTGAGAAACAGCAGTGATCAATCACTCTGTGCCTATTTGTTTCAGTCTGCTTTCCTGTGCCCCTCACCACCCTCTCTTCCTTTACCTGTGCCCATGCAGAGGTGCCAGAGCTTGGAAACGATTGAGAGTTTCGTAACGTTCTAGACAGGGTGCTTAAAATAATTACTAGAAGGAACAGAATGTTCTTTTTCATTCGGGCAATCCTCATAAATAGTGATTATTTTTTGTCCAAGAGACAGAAAAATTCTAGCCTTCCTCCCTTCTCCTCCCATGTGCCCAGTGTGCATATGTTTTCCAGATGATACAAGGTACAGAGCAGCCACCATTGAATTCATAAATATTCATACCTATAGAGATGGGGGGGAAATGTGACAGGTTAGCATAAATTCAATATTCAGCACAACTCAGCAACATCAGGATTAAAATGGAAATACACAAGATACAGGAAAAACTGCTCCAAGAAAATGTTTGAAGAGAAAATGCTTTTCTTTTCTCATCAATCACTGTATTTGGGAAAAAATGAAGTATTTTGCTCTTTATGAGATAAGGCAAATTAACAAGACGGTAAAATGAAGACTGGATTTCAAACTCACTGCAGTAGCTAGAACCTGTCAGGGAGATGGTGATGAATCTTGTTCCTCCAGGATCATATAATAGAAATTCCCAAAATGTCATTGTTCTGGACATTACAAAGCTGCAAGCCTTGTTTGAATGTTCACAGATATTTACTGTCTTATCTTCCATCTCTTTAGTCAAGGTTCTCTTCTCCTTACAGGGATTATTAGTCTTTTAAGAGCATTTAATGGGCAAGTGTGCTGAGTATTTGGGCTACGTCCCTGGCATCTCTTCCGCATGAACTACCAATACATCAGATTAGCGACAGCTATTTAGTGTGGTGTTACACTAGCAGGTAATAGCTAGAAGTTGAGTGAGAACTTATTACTGCACTTCATTATCAGAGCTCAAAGTTGTTGATCAGATTGACCAGTATGAACAGCTACATGTCAACTTTCAGGTCTTTACAACCCTTGCTCACAAGATGTGTTCTTACTGCCACTGATGGTGTGATGCTTCAGGTTCTGGGAAAACCCTGGAGGTTAGCTGGGCTGTTCTGTTTGTTTCAGCTGAGGATCTGTTTGCTTTCAGGGAGATGCAAAATTCACCGAGTTGAACAGAAAAGTTTTCAATACAGCAAAATGGCACTGAATCATGCTGGTTATAGATTTTATAGTTAAGTTCAAACCAAAGTTGTCTGAAAAATGCTGTTATCCGTGTGTAAGGTATGAAGCAATCAGATTTGTCTAGACTTGTTATAGCCTGTTTCTGTGTCAGTAGTAATGCAAAAATGATATAAGCATTATGATAATTTTTTTACTAGTTTTACTGAAGCTGTCTTTGAAAACCTGAAAACCCACATCATTTTTGTCTCAGAAGAATTAAGAAATATAATCTACTGAATCCTTTATTCCTAATTTATTGGTTACTAGTATATAAGGAAATAAAAAGCTTCTAAGACTGGGGATGGCTCACATGAGTAAAATTGCTCGTGTGGTTCTCTGTACATGTCACTGAACTGTTAGATTTATTTTGCCATCCTACCCTTTTCGGGATCTAATCTGATCCAGACCAGCTGAATCTGTTAAAAGCAGCTGATATCTACCATTTTCTGTTGTTTAGTAAGAGACAGATTATCTGTCATGTGATTATTGCTACAGACAATTTGTCCTAGCAGCTGTAACTTCTGTCTTTTCTCAAGATTCTAATAGTGACAATAAATGTTTTTTTTTTTTCCTGCTTAATGTTTTTGAGAGGAATATAATATCTATGGTTGCTTACAGTATTGTGTCTTAAAGCTGAGTTGCCAACACATCCTTTTTTTTAGTTTAAAAAAAAATAGAGGGAGGATTGAAAATGAAGAAGGGGTATGTGTCCCTCCTACCCCACACTCTGCCCCCCCAAAAAATAGAAATCGAATAACAAAGAACACAAGACAGTGCTTATTATATTTGTTTCAGAAAGTAGTATGTTCTACCATTAGCCTTTAAGGACATAACATTGAAACAGACTATTTATTTGCGAAATGGCATGCTACAGTCCTCTTCTAATTTAGACACATTTTAAAACAAGAATTATTAAAATGTATGTAAAATGTGTAAAATACAGCACTTAGTGCCATGGTCTAGGTGATTGTGGTGATGTTAAGTCATGGGCTGGGCTTGATGGTCTTAGAGGTCTTTTAATAATTAAATTAATACAGATATATTAAAAAAACACCAAAACAACAGTTCTCTTCCCAAGATTCACACCGTGGCAAGTTAGTTGGCTTAAGAACTGCAGAGATCCGAGATGATTCCTTGCAGTCTAGATGGTCCATATATTCCAACTGTTGACTGGGCAACTTGAAAGGAGTAAAAAGGCAAGAATGACTAGTTTAAGGTGGTAATGATTGAATAGAAACTTTAAAAAAGCTTTAACAATGTTTTAAAGAATTGTTAAAATTCTTTAACATCCAGATGTCCTTACTGAGTCCAGCTGGTATCCAGGGACCAGTGGTGTCCCCCAGAGATCAGTACTGGGCCCAGTTCTATTCAACATTCTTAACTGATGACCTGGGTAAGGGGACCGAAACTGCCCTGAGTAAATTTGCAGATGACACCAAGCTGGGGGGGCAGTGTCGATCTGCCGGAGGGGAGGAAGATGCGGCAGAGAGATCTGGACAGGCTGCGTCAGTGCGCGGAGGCCAACGGGATGAGGCTTAGCAGGGCCAAGGGCGGGGTCTTACACTTTGGCCACAAGAACCCCCTACAGGGGATGAGTGGCCTGGCAGAGAGGGACCTGGCAGGACAGGAAGACAATGGGCCGAATATGAGCCCAGGTAGCACGAAAGGCCGGTGGCATCTGGGCTTGTATCAGCAGTAGTGTGGCCAACAGGACTAGGGATGTCATTCTCCCCCTGTACTGGGCCCTGGGGAGGCCTCCCCTCGAGTACTGGGGGCAGTGCTGGGCCTCTCGCTTCAAGAGAGAGATGGAGGGGCTGGAGCAGGTCCAGAGAAGCAACGAGGCTGGGGAAGGGACTGGAGGGGAAGGTCTGATGAGGAGAGGCTGAGGGCCCTGGGGGTGTTTGGTCTGGAGGAGAATCAGGGAGGACCTTCTCCCTCTCTACAACTACCTGAAGGGAGGCTGTAATCAGGTAGGGGTCAGGCTCTTATCCCAGGGAACCAGCGACAGGATCAGAGGGCAGGGCCTGAAGTGGTGCCGGGGGGTTTAGGTTGGATGTTAGGAAGCCCTTCCTCGTGGAAAGGGTGATCAGAGCCTGGACTGGACTGCCCAGGGAGGTGGTGGAATCTCCAGCCCTGGAGGTGTTTAAGGAGCGACTGGCTGTGGCCCTGAGTGCCCTGGTCTAGGTGATTGTGGTGACCTTAGGTCACGGCCTGGGCTTTGATGGTCTTAGAGGGCTTTTCCAGCCTCAGTAATTCTGTGATTCTGAATCAGTCTTGGTACCTACTAGACAAGCTGAAAATACAGCTATTTGGCTTCTTCACTAATGTTGCAGTAATTCTATCTCTTTTTGTTGCAAGCATTGTGGCCTATGTGGCTTGCTGCTATTTTAACTATGTGTACAGCTCACATCTATTCAAAGCTGCAATTAGTAAGGTTATGTCTGTGAATAACTCAAAGACCTGGGAAGGAAACTGAAAATTCATTGAGGTAATTTACGTTGGTAAAAGTCCAAGTACTTTGTCTGTCCCTCGCACATACAAACACAATGATTAGCACTTGTGGCACCTTAATGGTTTGTACATGTGTTTATGTTGTATCTGTGCTTGAGGGATTGCGTTCTTGTAAATTTCAAGGGTCTAAATACTGATATAATGGAACTAGGTAGAAAACTTCTGATCAGCGTTACTTGAGCTAAAAGAGGAGGAACAGCACGTATTTGGTCTCTCTTCCCTGAGTAAAAGAAACCCTCAAAAACCAACCATAACAACTTGATACATCAAGAAATCTTGTAAATTGGTCCCAGTTTAGTGATAGTAACTTACGATGGAATTAGTTTTGCCAGATATTTAATTTAAAAAGTTTCGATTCCTGAGTCGTATATGAAGTAAATAGCAACTTCAGCTAAGTAGTGGTTAAGACTAGATTGTTCAAGTTTAAATAAATAAGTCAAACTTACTCATAGTCAAACTATCTTTTCATATAAGCTTAGGTGAAGTAGTTTGAAGCATAAAAGGCATGCACTTTGTCCTTCCAGTGAGATTTAGAAGTAGTTTGATTTTCAGCAAAGTCATGCCATGAGATCACTGTATCTGTTAAGTCGATGATTATTAATGTCAATGGTGGCTAAGAATTTTGGTGTCCAAGCTTGTCTTTCAGAAACATATTGCTATTCTCAGCTAAGGTACAATGATGAGTGGTCAGAGATGAAGGAATGTAAAAATGTCCTTCAGTCAGTACTGGCTATAACTTCTGCTTCTTCTCAGGTCAGCTATGTGATTCAAATCAAAATGAACCTCAGGAGATGTATTCAAATTTTTCAATTTAGAACCCTCATCATCTTAATTTGTACTGATTTGTTTTTAAATATTCTTGCACTGTTTAAAAGAAAGCTTAAAGTTTGTACCAGAAATTAAATGGTTCATCGTAAAGAAAGAGAAGAGCTTCTTAGAGATCAATTTTCTTAGAGATCAATTTATAAACTATTTTAATCTAATTCAACCAAAACTTCTTTTATTTTGTCTATTATCCTGAGAATTAAAAGTACACAGTATTGCTATGTTCATCCTTTTAAATAGTTAACTTCTCTTGTATGAATTTGAGGATGGAGCCAAGCTCTTCTCAGTGTCATCTAATGATAGGACAAGGGGCAATAGGTGTCAGCTGGAACATAGGAGGTTCCACACAAATATGAGAATGAACTTCATTGTGAGGGTGACAGAGCACTGGAACAAGCTGCCCAGGGGGGTTGTGGAGTCTCCTTCTCTGGAGACATTTAAAACCTGCCTGGACATGTCCCTGTGCAACGTGATCTAGGTGATCCTGCTGTGATGGGGGGGGTTGGACTAGATGATCTTTTGTGGTCCCTTCCAATCCCTAATGTTCTGTGATTCTAATCAGGGGGCCATATTTTCGACAGAATACTTGAGCAATGGGTCAAGATCTTGAGCAGATGTTTGTGCCTGCTGAAGATCCACATGTATCCTTTCAAGACTATTCCCCCCTTTTTTGGCTTGAGAACTAAATCTGTTGCTCATACAGACAGGTAACAGCCCTGAAAGGTTCAAAAACCAAAATGGCATGAAAACAAGAGCTTGTGCCTTGAAAATTCTTCTCTTTTTTTTTAGCTGAAGCTTTTCAGATATGTAAGGGGGAGATGTGTTCATAGTTTATAAAGCAGTCATATCCCTTATTTATCAGTGGTGGATGCAACCGGTATCACAAAAAGAACCCTTTGCAGAAAGGAAGTGTTTATAAGTGGAAATAAAAGGAGAGACCAGGTTTTACAAAAGCAACTTACTAATGTTACAGGCTCTCAAAGAAGTGTGCCTCTTGATAGCTTCTTAGTGTTTTACAGCTTTGTGAATCACCTGTTTGAAAGGCTAACAGTTCTCACACCAATCCAAGCAGATAGAACTGTAGAATGCTCTAGGCTGGAAGGGACCTCTAGAAGTCGTCTAGTCCAACCTCCCTACACAGGGACAACTCTACCTAGGTCAGGCTGCTCAGAGCCTCATCAATCCTGACCTTAAATGACTCCAGGGATGCGATCACCACCACCTCCATGGCAGCCCATTCCAGCCATCAACCACCCTCACATTGAAGAGCTTTTTTTTAATATACAGCCTAAACCTATTCTTTCCCAGCTTGAACCCAATGCTCCTTGTCCTATCTGTACAAACCCTCTTGAAAAGACCTTCCTCTGCCTTCATGTAGGCCCCCCTACTGGAAGGTCAAAAGATGGTCTCCCTAGAGCCTCCTTTTCTCCAGGCTGAACAGCCCCAACTCTCTCAGCCTGTCCCCATATGAGACATGCTCCATTCCCCTGATCAGGAGAGCCCCAGGTAGGCTGTATCCATTCAGGTTTTGCTGAAAATACATGGGTACACACAGTAGGATTTATCTCACGCCCTCATGTTATTTACTGATATATCTTAAGACTACTACATAGACTATATATTAAAACTAGAGATGTTTTTTTCCTGCTTACTAAATACTGTGTTTGAGTATGCTTTTTAGCTACAAGACTATCATGAATTGAGTTTTTGCAGAAAGGCAAATACCTTCCTTCTTTATGGGCTTGTAATCGTAAAGCCCGTAACACCTCCTTAACCCTCATCTTCTAAAGAATTAAAGTTTTTCTTAGACATCAACAGCTTGATACTTCCTGCCCTGGCAGGGGGATTGAACTAGATGATCCTGCTGTAGCATGGTCCTGCTGTGGCAGTGGAATTGGACTAGATGAACTTTCGTGGTCTTTTCCAATCCCTATTGTTCTTCGACTCTGTGATTTACTTTCAAGAAGTCTGCAAAAATGATTTTCAAGGTTCTGCTTCACTGTAGTGATGCCTTCATCCCTCCAAAGCCTCTGCTTGCTGGTTACAGATAGATTTCACAGAATCACAGAACTGCAAGATCCATGTTTGAGGTTCGGGGCCCCACTTTTCCTCTTACTTCTCTATGGAAGTACTGGTTTTGTCTGTCATTTCAGGAAATATAGTTTGTTTAAAAAATGTTAAGAACAGAATGAAATGCAAAGGAACACACTGCCTCGAGGTGTACCTCCCTGTACCACTGAATAAGTAGTGGAAGTGAAAGAAAAGCTGCATCTGAAGAACACGTGGCAGCTTGATGCCATGTACCTTCTCCAGGAATGATAGTAATAACGGTGCATATGAATCTAGAGGAAACTTAGCTTCCAGTTGTCAGAGGTACCTGAGAAGACAAAGATTGTTTCAAAACATTGATGTGAAGGGCTACCAAAGTTGTGGTACTGGAAAGCATTAGCTATATTAATATCACAAGCAGAAACTGGAGAGCTGCTAACCTCACTCGATCCTGTGCTGGCTCTCAGAGTGGGAGAGGGAAAGTTTCTCTAGCTTATCAACAAGTAGCCACCTTTACTTAATCAGCTAATGGAGCGGAATGAGAAGGACGCTATCTACACGGAGGCTGGCCATACATTTGGGCGGTAGGCATGGCATTCCAGCCTGGGATTAGATGGCTGTTTTCCCCTCAGCGGAACAGAAGGTTCTTACATTTCAGGAAATGGAGCAGATGGGTCCAAACCAGAAAGTAGCCAGAAACACCCACAGCCAAGAGTTAGCTATTCAGCTGGATGCAAGAATAACCTACACAAGTGAGAGAGAAGGGGAATAAAAAGCTAGTTGGGTATTTATTATTCTGGAGAAGTAGTAAGTTTAGGAGCTGTCAGTTGGCAGCTACTGATGAAAGAGACTGAAAGCAAGTGACGGGAAGAATAAATCCTGCTCATTTCAGCAAAGGATATTTAGAATTAATATTCTGGAGCAAGCAGGTGTTTATTATATATGTTTTCATATATATGTTTTCAAGTATGTTTACTATGGAAAAAAACCACTGGTTCTCCTCCTTGCAGACATTCAGGTTGTATATTGGGAATTGATTTTTTACCAGTTTTTTGCTGATTTGCTTTCAGATAACTTGGATTCTGTGTAGGACCCCTTCTACCTTCACTTTTTAATTTGAAGTTCAGTCTTTTTCTCATTTTATAACATCTTCCATTTCTTTCCCATAGCCTAAATGAAGGTAGCTCAGCTTTTAAGTCTGTCTGCCACATGGCTTTCAGTGCACTTTGGTCAAGATGTTGTTTCGAACATTCCTTTTTACATTTGCCTTTTTTTTTTTGCCATTTCTCACGACACACTGTGTTTTCTGACCATTTATTTCAAGCTTTATGTGTTAAAGACTGAAAAAATGTAGCACACAATGAAGGCTATGCTAAAGAAATAAGGCTTGAACCCTACAAGTATTTGCTGCTTTATAGAGCTTCTTTCTTGCAGTCCTTGAAGAGTTCTTGTGATTGAGCCTGGGCAGGAAGGGTTTATAGGAAAAGAAGAAAAATAGCATGTTCCTGACTTTTCTGCAGAATTAGTCTTTGGTAACTCTTGCTGCACTGTGAAAGAAAGGGGAGGGAAAAGCTGAAATCCAGCAAAACAATTGGGTTTCCAGTGGCCTTTTTTTACCCAACAGTCATTGGATGTAGCATATAATTTGTTTTCTTTCTTAGACTTTATATAATGTGTTAACACAAGGCTGCTTTTACCTCAAATAATGCATTTTGTTTTCCTTTTGGTGCTTTTTTGTTTCTCTTGGTTTTATTTTGTGACTTAATGTCTTGGTGAAGCCAACTGAGCTTCTGTGGAACGACCTTGTTCCTAAAATCTGCAATTTAGATGTTGCCAAGAAATTTCTATGAGTCTTTGCCATGGGAAATTGGAAAACAAGAAAACTTGAAAAACAGCAAAACACCAAGCATAGCAACCCCAGTCAGAAACATTTACCAGTCTGGCAGCTGACAGCAGGACATACAAAGAATAATGAAATAGTCTATTGAAGAAGGCGAAGCAGATCTTCAAAAGTCTTGTGTCCGCAGCAGGGTGAAAAACACAGCAATCCCATTGTCAGTGTTGTTGGGGGGGGGAAGTGTAGTTTTTTCTAACTGGTGCTAATATAACATGTTAAAAGTTAACATGGCATAAAAAGGCTCCCACTTTAGATGTCTCTATTCAGGCAAAAATGGGAGAGAAAACAAAACACACAGTTCTGAGATCAGCATTCAAAACTCCAGCAGAATTAGAACCAGCCTGCCTAGTAGGTCAGCTGTCACAACTGTGTTAGCTCTGCAAATAGGTGACTCGTTATGAAACTGAATGCATTTGAAGATCATTTGGATGAGGTGTTGAGGGATCTGGTTTAGGGGTGAACTTGTAAGGTAGGGTAGATGGTTGGACTCAGTGATCCCAGGGGTCTTTTCCAACCAGAATGATTCTGTCATAAAATGGCACCAGCACAGTTTTGTCCTAATTACTGCCCATGCAGTGACTTACACACAGAGGCACTTGCAAATACAAACCAAAATGTCTGGCTTGGGGGTAGATAGAAATAAGGGGTGATTTGGGAGTGTAAAATGCTTCTAGCAGCAGTTACTCTTCACTGTGAGCAGCAGGCTGAAATTCATCCCCTTTCCTAATTGATATGAGGTATCACATAATCACTCTGGTTGGAAAAGACCCCTGGGATCATAGAGTCCAACGTCTACCCTACCTTACAAGTTCACTCCTAAACCAGATCCCTCAACACGTCATCCAAACGATCTTTAAACACACCCAGGAGCTGGGTATCTGCAGATATAGAAGTCCAATACTTTCTCAAAGTAAAGCTGGTGTAAAAAAAAAGCTTCATGCTTACACCTTACTCTTCAAGTGCTCCCCTCATTCTGAGGGTTCAGATGTTTGGAAAGCACAAGCTGTGGGAATAGTATTCAAAGCCATACAGGAGAACACAGATGTTCATTCCTGGCCTAAATTGTCCTGAGACCGAGTGGTTTATAGACCAAGTGTGAAGTTGCCACGATCAATACCAAAGTGACCTTAGTGCTGCTCTACTGAGCAGTCCTTCTGGGAACTCAGTAAGCGCCTTTCGGTGGCAGTCTTGTTGGAGCAACACATGAGAAAAGATCCCAGTAATTAGTGGCCTTTTCTGTGCATTTTTGCTAACAACCCTGCTTTCGGTGTTACTCAGAGAGGGAATGAAACTGAGGATCCCTGGGTGGATACACTTAGCTGTTTACTGAGTATATAAACTGAGCTCTGGCAGAGGGATTGGACTAGATGATCTTTTGAGGTCCCTTCCAATCCATAATGTTCTGTGAACTGCTGGTGTCAGAACCCTTTTTGACTGTAGCATGAAGTTGTTTGGGCATGTTCAGAAAACTGTAGTCAGTGCATTTGGCCTTGTGTGTGACCTGTGTACCGTGGGTGCCAGGTTCTCTGCAGGCTGTGTTTGTGTGTTGTATAAAGCTCTGCTTCTCTTAGCCACTCAGGTTGAAGCTGGCAGCCATCATTAGAAGCAAGGATCCGTATGTTCCCCTCCTCCAGAGCTTCAGTTACAATCTTCTGATAAGTAAAATCAAGTCTTACATTGGACTTTACATGAAAGAAAATGAAACAAACTTCTTAATGCAGGTATGTTAAAACTGCTTTCAAATCCTCTTTCTAAAGAGGTACCTGATCAAATGAAGTCCATTGATGCTTTTAAGGGAGTTGTTTCCACATTATTCAGTTATTGTTGTATCGCAGAACATTAGGGAGTGGAAGGGACCTCGAAAGATTGCCCAGTCCAACCCCCCTGCCACAGCGGGATCCCCTAGACCAGGAATCCAGAGAGAAGTACAAATCTTACAATGTCCTAGACATCCTATAAACAGTAATGAACCATTCTTTCATCTTCTTGAGAGTGGAGAAGAAATAATCTCACTCTGTGTCTAAAGTTTATAAATATGTGAAGGGTGGGGTGTCCGGAGGACGGAGCCAGGCTCTTCTCAGTGTCAGCTAATGATAGGACAAGGGGCAGTGGGTGTGAGCTGGAACACAGGAGGTTCCGTATAAATATCAGAAGGAACTTCTTCGCAGTGAGGGTGACAGAGCACTGGAACAGGCTGCCCAGTGAAGGGGAGTCTCCTTCACTGGGGACTTTTAAAATATATCTGCCTGGATATGTTCCTGTGCGACTTGGTCTAGGTGATCCTGCTGTGGCAGGTGGATTGGACTAGACGATCTTTCAAGGTCCCTTCCAATCCCTAATGATTCTATGATTGTGTGATTCTTAGCTAACCCAGGAGGGGTTACCTTAGAAGCGTGACTGCATCTTCTGAAAGTATTAGAGGTGTGCTTAATCCTGCCTCGTGCCACGCAGCTGGGTGAAGGTGAAGCCTGGGAGTTTCCACGTTCTAATCTAGGCTTAGACAGTGCACGTACTGATGTCTCAATTCCATTTCTCACAGGCAGCCACAAAACACATAGAGTCTAACGGACTGGAACCAACAGCATTGCAAAACAAAACGGCAGATGCCAGCGAGGATGACAAAGACAATCTGGAAGCAAAGCCAAGGTTTGTATTAAGCATTTTGCGGCTCAGGGACGTACTTGGCCAGCAAACTGAAACTCGTACAGCTTGTAGGTAGAAGAAAGGTCATCAAACTCCAAACTGGTGTCCACATACACGCTCACTCTCTTTCAATTCTGGTTTTTCTATGGTTGTTTCTGCAGGCGTTTGCATCCAAGAGCTTGGAACTGAGTTTGAGCAGTAGTTGAAGAGGCATGCTCTTAACTTTAAACAGTTGTCTGTCTGTCTTCTGTAACAGTGAAAATATAGAAACGCTTCACTTTTTTTCTTGATGCTTCATTGAGCTCCTTTTAGTCCTGCTGTCTGAATCTTGTCCTGTAAGTTGTCTGGAGAAGAAAGAGGATAAGGCGAGAACAGCCCCAGGTACCAGTACAGGTTGGGGACAGATCTGTTGGAGACCAGCGTAGGAGGAAGGGACCTGGGGGTTCTGGTGGGCAGTAGGGTGACCATGAGCCAGCAGTGTGGCCAAGAAGGCCAACAGCATCCTGGGGTAGATCAGAGTGGAGGTGGTTAGCTGATTGAGAGAGGTTCTCCTCCCCCTCTGCTCTGCCCTGGTGAGACCACATCTGGAATATTGTGTCCAGTTCTGGGCCCCTCTGTTCCAGAAGGACACAGAGCTGCTGGAGAGCCTCCAGTGCAGAGCCACAGAGATGATGTAGGGAGTGGAGCATCTCCCTGATGAGGAAAGGCTGAGGGAGCTGGGGCTCTTGAGCTTGGAGGAGACTGAGGGGTGACCTCATTGATGTTGATAAATATGGGAAACGTGGGTGTCAGGAGGATGGAGCCAGGTTCTGCTCAGTGGCATCTAGTGATAGGACAAGGGGCACTGGGTGTGAGCTGGAACAAAGGACCCCTGCAGTAAGGTACATGGTTGTTGTTGTCATAGCCGTAGGCATTCCATGGAGTTCTGCATGTTTGTACTTCAGTGCTCTGTTCTCTTGCAGGCCTCATTCAAGACCTCAACACAGAGGGAGCAGTGCTCTTCGCAGTGAGTATCGACTGCTCAGGACATGTAAAAATAACCTCTGTCGAACACTTTCCTCCCCTCCCCGCAAAGAAGTGGTTTGATGGATTGATAACTGCTGTTGTGATTGGATTCATATGAAAATGAGGGTGGTAAAAAGTCTGTGGAGTCCTTGGGCTGGGGTGAGATTCATGTGTGTGTGCGGTACATCCCTATACAAACAGACATGTCGATCTGCTTGAAGGTCAGGAGGCTCTTCAGAGGGACCTGGAAGGGTTTGGGGTTCACAAGGCAAATCAGCAGATCCTGCATTTGGGCCATAACAATCCCATGCAGTGCTGCCAACCTGGGGAAGAGCGGCTGGAAAGCTGCCCTGACAGAAAAGCACCTGGAGGTGTTAGTTGAGAGCTGGCTGGACACGAGCCACCAGCATACTCAGGTGGCCAAGAAGGCCATTGGCACTCTGGCCCACATCAGAAATAGTGTGGCCAGCAGGAGTAGGGAAGTGATTTTCCCCTCCCCCCCCCTCCCCCGACTTGGCACTGGTGAGGCCGCACTTGTCAGGTCCCTGACTACAAGAAGGACACTGAGGAGACACTGAGGACCTTGAGCACGTCCAGAGAAATGCAGCAAAACTGGTCACAGGCTTAGAGTGAAGGGTGGGTGTCAGGAGGATGGAGCCAGGCTCTGCTCTAGTGGTGGGGCAAGGGGCAGTGGGTGTGAGCTGGAACACGGGAGGATCCACATCAATCTGAGAAGGAACTTCTTCATGGTGAGGGTGACAGAGCACTGGAAGGGGTTGTGGAGTCTCCTTCTCTGGAGACGTTTAAAACCCACCTGGGTATGTTCCTGTGCAACTGGATCTAGGTGATCCTGCTGTATTGGGGGGACTGGACTGGATTATCTTTTGAGGTCCCTTCCAATCCCTAATCACAGAATCATGGAACATTAGGGATTGGAAGGGAGCTTGAAAGATCATCTCGTCTACTCCCTCTGCCTGTGATTCTGTGATAGAGGCATTTTGCTGCAGTTCGGAAGAAGGTGTCTCATTAGTTAATTAGTTTTTAAGCCATGTTGTTATTTCAGTGCTCAGCTCTCCACCTTAGAGGAGACTGGCTTTTCTGTGCTAAATGGGGATGGAAGTATGGCGTCACTTCGGATTAAGCAGTACCTGCACACGAGACAACACTGCAGCGTCACGGAGCGCAAGTTCAACGCAGCAAGCAGAGAGCTGCTGGAAACCCTGCACAAGACATACAGATCGAAATGGAGCCATCAGTATGGAAGGTTCCACTGAGCCCTGTGGATTGTGTGCTGCTCCTGTAGAAAACACATCTCTGAAAACTCACTGTGATGGGGAGAACCATCTTCCTCCTCAGCTGCTGCACCAAAGGATGGGTATGCAGCTCCCCCTGCAGCCCAGCACCTCCTTTCCAAGAAGCACTGGGGGCACAAAGGATGCTTCTGGCTTTGGAAGACACTGTCATTGGAAAAGATGTTCTACATCTGAGCGGTTCTCACCAGTGGGGACTCCTCCTTGTCTATGATGAACCTGAGGCTTGACATCACTGCTTTCGAGTGCATCAGGGGCTCTGATCTTAGCTGAGGGACTGGGGTTTGTTTTCCCATTCCAGTAAGGGTCTGAAGCCAGAGCTGGCTCCCAGCCTGCTGCTTGTTGGAGCTCTTCCCAGGCCACCTCGTGTTTCTCATAGAAGACTGTATTTGTGAACTTGAAAAACACATATGAAGATAACTAATGTTTCTGCTCTGTCCCATCTTCCTTCACCACAGAGTTCAGCGCTAACTAAAATAGCCCAGAGAGGATCATCTGGGATTTGCTTTCCACTGACTCGACAGTGTTTCTTTTACCTGTGTCTGCTCTCTGGCTGTGTTCCACTCCTTTAATTTGTGCCAGCTCTCTCCTTGCTGAGGCTCATTTGTTTTGATTAGTCTCTTTTTCCAGGAGAAGACTGTCTCTGCAGATGGAAGATGAAGACGGGCATGTAGAAATTGGGAATTCAGTCTCCATTACAGCTGCACAGAGGGTCTAGGGAGCAGCTTGTGGATGGGAAATTGAGATGAGAGTGGTGTCTTGGCTGCTCTGATTTATTTCATTCAACAACCCAGCTTTGTTTCCTGAACTTAAACATACATGAATGTGTTCCTGTGCAACTGGATCTAGGGGATCCTGCTGTGGAGCCAGAATCTTCTCAGTATCATCAAATGATAGGACAAGGGGCAGTGGGTGTCAGCTGGAATCACATCAGTCTGAGAAGGACTTTCTTCATGATGAGGGTGACAGAGCCCTGGCAGGGGCTGCCCAGGGGGGTTGTGGAGTCTCCTTCTCTGGAGACGTTTCAAACCCAC
>JAOXOE010028466.1:0-16100 GCA_028565055.1 Phoeniculus purpureus | reverse complement strand
GTCAGACTGACAGGTCTATAGTTTCCTGGATCCTCCTTTCTGCCCTTCTTGTAGATGGGTGTTACATTTGCCACCTTTCTGCACGCTTTTCCAAAGAAGTCTGACTCTTGAGCCCATTTACTAGCAAAAGGGTCTTACAGAGATATCTGTCCATGGGTTTATCATGGTCAGAAGGCAAAACTGGATTTGTACTGTTTACTTGTGTAACATTAGGTAGAGGATAAAAAACATTGTGCAGTGATGTCATCTTTCAGCATGGGTTTTGGTGGCTTTTTCTTACTTCCTATGGAGTTAGACATGAAGTCCTAATGAAAGTTGCTCATTTCTAAATGTCAGAGATAGAATCAGGATGGTTTCATCAGGGTTAAACATTTCCCTCTTTGTAGTCATTTATTAATTGGATTTCTCACTGTTAGGATTACTTTGGAAAATTAGCAATATCTCACTCAAACTGCTTTCTCCTAGTGTGGAGCATAAAAATTGGTTAATGTGATTTTATTTTTTGCATCGTACCTTACAAAGGATGTGAGGACATTGCAATTCTGACTGAAATGTTAGGTCAGAAGCTGATTAATTGAGAAGATTTTGCAGCTCAAGATTTTGCGAGTGTTGAGAAAGAAGAGGCCAGGCAATGATTAAAAATAATCCACACCCCACAAACAAACCAACCTCCCCTCTACCCCCCAAACTTTGTAACTTGGGGGAATACTATCTGCATCATAACTGTGTCGTACATATGCTGAAGATACGCCAATGTATAACTCAGCAAATGATGTAAGTGCTAGTAGGGTAGGTAGCAGTTAAGTTTTATGCTGCAAAGCATGCGGTTATGCCTTACTTACCATCTATTGCCTGGATATTGTGTCTTTCCCATGTGTGCAGGTAATATTGGACAGGCGATTTACTTTCATAGAGATCAGGGAGGCTGCTCATGTTCAAAAAGGTATTTGTAGCTTCTTATTTCAGCTGTTTGGCTTATTCATGTGGTGTGGTCAATATATCCTGCAGTGACACGTTTTAATGCAGATCTGCTGCTAGATAGCACATACTAAACCAACTGCAACTTCCTGAGCTAACAAAATAGACAGTTTCTTGCTGTGGTGAAACTACAATTGTCTTGGAGAGTACATATCCTTACTTTAACACAGATACCAGATTTAGAGCAGGCAGGTATGAATAGAAGCAACAGGAGCAGGTAATCTCTAAATGTTTGTACAAAAACAAAGCAACCAAATTCCAGAGAACGGTATGCAATAACATACCTGCTGTTCTGTTCCAGATATGAAGGGCATTCCGATCTTTATTACACAGCTTGGCTTTTATGAAAAAAGTCCTTGCAGCCTTCCAGGTTTGATTCACCAGTTAAATGACTGGACATTTCATAGGATTTAAACACTTTAAGTTTTTTCTATGTGGATTATTATTGCAACCCCCTTAGCTCACCTTGAATATCCAGTCTGTGTTCTTCAGCCCCGTCCTCTTTTGTTTTGGGGAGGAATGAAGTAATGAATTGAAGGAGGGCTTGCAGAGCACACTGAGAGCACCTGCACCAGACAACATGCTTGCAGTACAACATAAGGATTAATGTTTTTCCTTTTACTTCTTTGCAGTATGTTCATGTCAGTGTTGTGTTTTTTTTAGTTGCTTGGTTCTTTGATTTTAATTCTATATTAATTATTTAGTTATATTTGGAATAAGATAAGCATACAGTCACTGGAAAGTTTAATGCTTCTAATCAGTAATTATCAGTGGAAATCATACTGAATGCCCTCTATGCTGCAGCCTCGAAAAACATCTCTTTTAACCTTATTGCACATTTTACTTCCCTTTTCCGCTTTCAACTTTGGGATGTGACAGAATATTTTTGCTTCAACCTATGTTAGCAATTCTGGATGGCTGCAAGTTTGGTTTTGATTTTTTTTTTTAATTTCCCCACTTTTCTGTGCAATGTTTTTTATTTTTTTCATGTTCACTTGTTTTTCTGGTTCTCTAATCCTGCTGGCCCCACCCTATGCAGGCCAGGGTGTCATTGGTCTTCACCACCTGGGCTCACTGCTGGCTCATGTTCAGCCAGCTGTCAATCAGCACCCCCAGGTCCTTTTTCACCCCCCACCCCTGGTCCTTTTCACTCTCTTCCCCAAGCCTTAGTGTTGCACGGGGTTGTTGTGACCAAAGTGTAGGACCCGGCACTTGGCCTTGTTAAATAAGTGACCTCAGCCATTCAATTCAGCCTGTCCAGGTCCCTCTGCAGGGCTTTCCTACCATCAAGCAGATTGACACACCCACCCAATTTGGTGTCATCTGCAAACTTGCTGAGGGTGCACTCAGTCCCCTCATCCAGACCATTGATAAAGATGTTAAACAAGACTGGCCCCAATACTGAGCCCTGGGGAATTGCTAGTAACTGGCTGCCAACAAAATTTCATTCATCCACTAGGTGGATCACCTGGATATAGAAAGAGGTCAGGTTGGTTATGCAAGACCTGCCCTTCATAAACCACCACTGGCTGGTCCTGATTCCCTGGCTGTCCTGCACTTGCTGTGTGAGTGAGCTCAAGATGAACGGCTCCACAATCTTTGCTGGTACCCAGGTCAGGCTGGCAGGCCTGTAGTTGCCCAGATCACCCTTCCTCCCCTTCATGTGGATGGGTGTCACATTAACAGCCTTCAGTAATCTGTGATTTTCCCTGTTAGCCAGGAGCATTGATAAATGGTGGAAAGTGGTTTGTCAAGCTTCTCCGCCAGCTCCCACAAAGCTCTCAAATGGATCCCATCTGGCCCCATAGACTTGTGAATGTCCAGGTGACTTAGCAGGTTGTTAACTGCTTCCTCTCATTATGGGCAGTGTATCCTGCTCTTGATCGGTGTCTTCTGGCTCAGGAGGCTGAATACCCTGAGGGTAAGTGGACTGGTCATTAAAGACTGAGGCAAAGAAGGCACTAAGTACCTCATCCTTTGTGATGATGTTCCCCTCCATATCCAGTAAGAGGTGGAGATTCTCCCTGACTCTCTTTTTGCTGTTGATGCTTTTCACTACAGTGGCGAGACTGAGTTCTAGCTGGGCTTTTGCCTTTCTGATCTCGGCTCTGCATGCCCTAGTTGGATCCCTGTACTCTTCTTGAGTTGGCTGCTCTTTCTTCTAAACATGATAAACTTTTCTTCCTGAGGCCCAGCAGGAGTTCCCAGTTCAGACAGTCTTCTTCCTTGCTGGTTCATCTTGTGCCATGAAGATGACACTCAGACATGGAAATGCTGGAGTATGACCAGATAAGGCCAATAAGGAACGTGAAGTGTCTGGAGCACACGTCTTATGAGGAGTAGTTGAAGGAACTAGAGTTTTTTAGCCTAGAAAAGGGTGAAGGGTAACCTTATCACTCTCTGAAACTACCTGAAAGGAGGCTGGAGCAAGGAAGGTAACAGTCGTCTTCCTGGTGGTAAGCAATAGAAAAAACAGAAGAAATGGTTGCAAACTGTGCCAGAGGAGGTTTAGGCTGGTTGTTAGGAAGACTTTCTTCACCAAAAGGGTTATCGTACATTGGAACAGGCTGCCCAGGGCAGTGGTGAAGTCACCATCCTTGGAGGAGTTTAAACAACATGTGGACCTAGTGCTTCAGGACATGGTTTAGTAGTGACCTGGCAGAGCTAGGGTGATGGTTGGACTTGATGATCTTAAAGATTTCTTCCAACCAAAGATATTCTGTGATTCTGTTCTCTTCTGTAGTAACCTAGAACTTGTGCATGAACTCACATTTTGAGAGTTGAAGAGTGAAATGAGGGGTCTTTGGGATTAGTTTTTTATTCAAGATCACTCACATCTGTATTTAAACTGCTGCCTTTGTGCAAGATCAAAGATTCAGTTAAATAAAAGGAATGTCTTTGTGAATTTCAGAGTGTGCAGTGTTGTGTATAGCTTCCTAGTGGGATATTCATAGTACATAGCCTTCAAATGAAAACTTATTCTACTTACCAATTCACAACATCTTTTATCACACATAAAATTCAGACAGAGCAAATCATTTAATGCAACAGTGCCATCTCTTCTGAAATGCTTTTCCTGTGTGCTTGAAAGACTTACCAGGGAAGTCCTTTCCTTTACCCTGTGTCCAACTTTACCTATTATTTCCATGTCATCATTAGTTTCTTCTATTTAAAAAGCTACAATTCCTTTCCAAGTTCTTACTATCTTGTAGTATGATTATTGCAACAACCTTTTTTTTTCTGACTTTAACAAGACCAGTTTTGCCTTCTTTGTGTATAGCCAAATATTACAAAAGTCATTTTCGTGGTGATCACTTTGATCCGGCTGCGCTGCAATTTGCATTGTGCTAATGACTTCTATTTTCCATGCAATGGGAGTTACAAAGACTTTTGGAAGAATAGATAAATTATTTGTCCAAATTCCACAAATAACTGAAGTAGTTTACTTCTGCTCTTACCTGATCTACAATAACAGCCTTCATCTTCATGAAGGTGAATCAATCTTGATTTTTTTTTTTTTTGTTTAAATTTTGTGTGTTTCCCCCTTTACAGTGGTTTTCAGAACCACTCTCCCCAAAAGTTGCATGATGATCAGAACAAATCTGACAGCTCTTAATCATTTTGGACTCTGAAACCAATGCCTCGTATTAGAAGTGTATCTATAGCCTCTAGATTTTTGGGGGAGGCAAATTTTCTGTTTAACATGCATAGTAAGAATGAAGTTTTATGGCTATGAGTTCACATTGAAGTCTCCTAATCTAGTTCTAAAGTCTTTTACATTAACACATTATTATTTACTAGGGTCTAAAGAGGAAAATACACTTGTATTTTCAGGGAGTAACAGAAGACCAAAGCCAATTATATACCAAAATGAGAATGTTTGCTAAAGCATACAAATATTTCATCTTGCTTCTGCTTGGTCAATTTCTATGCCTTCAAGATTAGCAGATGCAAAAAATCCATTCTGATGCAATTTTAGAGTTGTTTTTTAGCTTTGAAAATAATCAATATTTTATCTGTGGTAGTTGATATAACTTTCCAAGACTTTCTTTTCCATTTACAGTTAATCTCTGCTATTTTGGGAACAAAATTAACTGTGATCCTTAGGGATCTGTTCAAAGTAGAAAGCTTTTGAGAATCAACTTGACCAGAGAGAGAGGTAGCCTTCAGAAATTATAGTTAGTATTCTTGAACCAAGAAAGAAGTGTTCAGGAAAACTGTTTCTTATTTATATTTTTATATTTCAATTGAAACTTCTTACATCAACTGCTGTACAGGCTGGGATTACTTCATTATATTGACACTTGGGAAGACTGTTATTACGTAATGTAAAATAAAATCTTTTTTGTAATCCAAAGGAAAATATCCCTGGGGATGGCTTCTCCATTCCCTAGTGCTTGATCAAGGGGCATGAACAAAGAAGGTCTGTCCTCGTGTTGTTTGTGTCTGTTTGAAGGTGTTACATTCCATTTCAGCTATCTCTTAAAGATTAGTCACACTGCTGCTAACACCACATCATCTTTACATATGTCTACAGTACAGTTGGTAGTGGGACTAAGTTAGTTTTATCAGCTGTTGATGCATTATCAGATTTTGCAAGGATGCTTCTTTTTGAAATTATACCATCACTTTCCTCACAGGGAGGGGATCTGGATAAGAGAAAGATGATTTAATTTTTTCATGCTCTTTTTTGTCAATTTTTTTGTATAGTATGTCATACACATGGGAACTGAACATTTCCAGAAAGATTAATGGACCACAATAGTGGAATATTACAGTTTGGATAACCACTGTGATAATTTGGATTGTAAGACATTGCATGAGGCACAAGCCAACCTCATGGGGTTCAACAAGACCAAGTGTAAGGTCCTGCATCTGAGTTGAGACAATCCTAAGCACAGATACAGGCTGGGCAGTGACTGGCTGGAGAGTAGCCCTGAGGAGAGGGACTTGGGGGTGCTTGTGGGCAAAAAGCTCAACATGAGCCAGCAGTGTGCACTTGCGGCCCAGAGGGAAAACTGAATCCTGGGCTGCATCAGAAGAAGTGTGGCCAGCAGGTCGAGGGAGGTGATTCTCCCCCTCTACTCCGCTCTGATGAGACCCCATTGGAGTTCTGCATCCAGTTCTGGAGCCCTTCTTACAAGAGAAATGTGGAAATACTGGAATGAGTCCAGAGGAGGGCCACGAGGATTATCAGAGTGCTGTAGCACCTCTCCTACAAGAATAGACTGAGAGAATTGGGATTGTTCAGTCTGGAGAAGAGGAGGCTCCATAGTGACCTTCTTGTGACCTTCCAGTATCTGAAGGGGGCCTGGAAACATACTGGGAAAAAACATCCTAATAATGAGGAGAAACAGAAGGCTTAAGACTCAAGATTTCTTGTACTGGCCTTTTTCCTAAAAACAAAATGGTTCTTCCCAGTTCTTCACTCCTTTGCTTTACTTAACCACAACGTGAACATGAGTGACTAATAACTTACTAGGTTAGAAAATGAAAGGGATCTTGGCAGGTTTCCCTAAATACTTGTGAGCAGTTAAGGAAACTACACACTTTATATACATACTGAATAATATCTCCAGATAAATTTATAACTTTACAGTCTATATTAATCCTGTTACTTACACCCCGTCTTCAATCCTGATTGTCGTGTCTAATGTACAAAAGTGCATCCAGAAGCAAGTAGAATAAACTGATCCGACTCACATGCACTGCAAGTGTGCTTTGGATCAAATTACAGCCAAATGAATTGGAATTAGCACTGAAATACTGTTGCAGTGTGCTTGTGTCCCCTACACGGAAATCAGTAGGCTGAAGATCTCTTATTAGCATAAAAAAACCTGGTTTTGAGTAGTGTACTCTCATACTTGAAGGAATAGAGTTCCTACATTGCCCAAGAATCCAATTCTGCAGAGTGGAATATCTTTTGTTTTTTGTTTTCTGAGCTCCCAGATGAGACCATGAAGAGGCAGACACCAGCAGTTCTAGGTTCTAACCATTTTGGAGAAGGACTTTGGGGCACACAACAGTGCACTACAACGTTGATTGATAATCCAGTCATAACATGAATTTATTTATCTTGAACCAGAATATATACCCAGCTAAATTCGTCAGAAAACACAGCCAAGGTCAAAGGCTTGAGCTGTCATGTCCTCTGGAGCACCTCAACTCATCTAATGTCTCAGCTATTGCTGTTTGTTTATTTCTTTAACTATTAAAGTGTGGTTTTTTTAACATTTCTACCACCAGACCTTATTTATGATTTAGTATTTTACTGGCAGCTCACTCATGAGTGAAGAGTTCATATTTTGTCCTTTAAAACCTTTCCCAAGCTTTTTTTAAGAGTCCAATATTGTAAGCAGTTAGCTTCTTCATAATTACACATCAACAGTGCTCATCACCAAAAAAAAGGTCTGGTTTTATCTTGTGCCATAGATCTTGCACTTATTTGTGATTTACAGATGTTCTTCTTCTACTGTGGGCTTCAGAAAAGAAAACTCTCTGTTGGCCTTATTGTGGTTAGCCTTCCATGGCAGTGAGAGAGGCGTTACTCCTTGCCCAGCATCACTTCATTCCCCAGCATCCTCATCAGATACATCTGACCAAGTGAGTGAATGTGGGCAGAGAGCAGCATAAGACTGAATCAAATAGCTGTTTTGGCTGGAAGAGAACTTCATATTCGTTAGGTTCCACCATTAACACATCACTGCCAGGTCACCACTAAATCATGTCCTTCGGCACCAGATCTACACATCTATGGACCAGGCAGACAACAAACATGGGTGTTTACAGAGAGAAGCATAGAGCTAAAACTGTTCTGCCTGATGGACAGGGAGAAGAGAATTTTAAGGACCAGGGTGAATTTGCTAGAATGTTTGTTGCAAAACAGAAAGACACCAAGAGATGCTCAACTGAAATTGTGCAAAGAATCATCACTGCAAAGACTCACTGAACTAGAAGGACATTTATGTTCAAATATTTCAATTTTGTTCCAAAGCAGGTCTAAATTCTTCTAGAGCTGCTTTTCAGTGAAACACTAATCAGAGACAGTGCTTCTTGCAGCTGAGTTGCTCACTTCAAGCAGAAATTTTTCTCAAGAAAGGAGGGAAAGTCAGCATGACAGAAGAATGGTCTCAGTACTTACTCTGAAGTAGAACTGTCCAATAATTTATTTAATCAAAGCCTGCTACCTCACTATAATACACTGTATATGCTATATACATATACACACTATAGCATATATACAGTGCATATATACTATACTATAGTCTATATATAGCATTAAATATATATATTATGATATATTATAAAATACAGATAATGTATACTATATATATATAAAAATACTATGTATTGTGTATAGTATATACACTTACACTATAATGCCCATATGTTGGTATGGGATAACATTCCAAACAAAGAAACAAAAAATTTCAACCAAGGGTTTGTTTGGGGAATTTTGTAGCTGAGAAAATAAAAGGGAAATAAAATGTGGCCATTCCCAGAAATACTAGAAAATTAACAACCATTTCTATACCAATAATTCATATATGAACAAGGATATCTTTTTTCTTCTGAAGAAAATATAAGTCCTTATGATGTAGAAATGTTTGAGATGTGATTAATCACTTCCTTAGCTATTGCCTGTTGCTCTACAAAAAAAGGAAGTAACTGCAACTGCTTTCTCAGCAAGAATTTAACCAAGTAATGTCAAATGAAAAACCATTTTCTTTTATGGCTGTACCCTTAAAAGCTCAGATATAAAAATGGAGCGAAGTGGGACCAACCTACTAAGTAAACAAGCTTGACAGACGCAGTTAAGAATTAAATATGGGCTTTTCCCATCAAAACTAGTGGATATGTTTGTACAGAGTGAATAAAACTACTGCAGCATACACTGCTGCTGACAGGAAAGACTATTACTGAAATTTATGCCCATAATGGGAGGATGAAATTTAAACTTTTAAAATAATTTAGGAGCTCCACAGAGTGGAAAAGTGTTGAGGAGCATACTAAGCCTTCCTCTGAAATTGGAAGGGCAGTCCCACACTGGTGATAGGTAGGGAGGTGGTTAGACATAAGCAAAAATAAACACACATTTCTTTTAATGCAATTAAGGATACAAATTAATGGAAGATTCTGACAAAACACTGAGGACTGTGAATGTACAAAATCTAATTACCATTCAGGTGAAGCACGTAAAGATTGCATAACATTGGATATCTATGCAAGCAGAGGCTATATTCCAAAATACTCTCAAAATGTATGTTCCTCTGAAAGGGAAGCTTCAAGAAAAACATCTGAAAAACAACTCAGAGCTTCATTGGACTAAACATGCTCTCATCTTGCTGAGAATGGTAATGATAAGGCAGAAAGCAAGTTTAGTTTTTCATGTCAAAAAGACTATCTAAACTATTTTCATAGAATCATAAAATGCTTAAAGCTGGAAGGGATCCTTAAAAGTCCAACCCCCCTGCAATAAGCAGGGACATCTCCAGCTAAATCAGGTTGCCCATAGCAATGGGGCATAGGAATGGGGAATCTACCACCTCTTTGGGCAACCTGTTCCAGTGTTTCACCACCTCCATATCATATCTAGTTGATTTCTATGCTCACTAAGATTAAAATCATTACCCCCCTGTTCTATTGCAGTAGACCTTGCTAAAAATACTTCCTTGAACTGGAAGGCTGAATTAAAGTTTCCCTGGATCGTCCTCCAGTCTGAACAACACCACTCTGTTAGCTTGTCCTCATAATAGAGGTGTTCCAGCTCTCTCATTGTTTTTGTAGCTCTCCTCTGGACCTGCTCCAACAGGTTCACGTGATCTTGTGATAATGACTCCAGAGCTGGACACAGTAGTCCAGGTGACATCTCAACATAGTGGCGTAGAGTGGTAGGATCAATTCCCTCAATCTTCTTTAGATGCATCCCAGTATGGTACTAGTCTTCCTGACTGTGAGCATACGTGTCCAGGCTTTCATCCACAAGGCTCCCAAGTCCTTCTCCACAGGACTTCTCAGAATCACTTCATCCCTCAGCATGTATTGTTATCAAGGGTTTCCTCAACCCAGGACTAGACCTTGCACTTGGCCTTTTTGAATCTCCTGAGGTTCATGGAGTCACACTTCTACAGCTTGTCCAGGTCCCTCTGGATGATATCAACTGAACCACTCAGCTTGGTGTCATCGGCAAACTTGCCGAGGGTACACTCAATCTTAATGTCTGATGAAGATATTAAAGATCACTGGTCCCAGTACCAAGCCCTGAAGGATATCACTTAACCACAATCTCCATCTAGAATTTCTGCCATTCACTACCTTCTGACTGTGACTATTCCTTATCTACCAAATGCTCCACCATCAAATCCATATCTCTACATTTTAGAGAGAACAATGTCGTACAGACCATATCAAAGGCTTTACAAAATTCTACATAGGCATTCTTCCCTTGTCTATCAACACAGTCATTCCATCACAGAAAGTCACTAAGGCAGAGTTTGTTCTTGGTGAAGCCATGTTTGCACTGCTCCTGTTTGCTGCAGTCCTTGAGGACTTATTTTTCTAAGCATAAGGGTTGATTTTACACCAGCATTGCATCCATACAAAGAAAAGACTCTATACTACACATGCTAAAAAAATATTTCTTCAAGTTAACACCAAAAATATCCTGCTTTAGAAACCTGCACCGAAGTGGAATTGGAATCACAATTTGCAGTAAAGATGTGCATCTTCAGATACAGGAATGGCATGTGAATCTACAGTTTAAATGATAAGGAGATATTAAAAAATAACTAACGAGTTACTAGAAATTCTGCCATCACTGTGTCTTTAAAATAAATCACTAATACTCAGAGCTACTTAACAAATAAGTATTCTTGTGTTGCCATGGGAAACACAAAGATACTAAGTAGTGCCAATACTTAAGATTGACCTATAGATGTGAAGTGTGGCAGTGCACAACATTAAATAATTTTCATTACACCACCATGACAGAAAATGTGCTGGAGAAGATCGGTGAAAACTCCCAATTCTTCTGTGTGAGGTGACTGAATATGCTGAAAAATTAATTTTTATAGACTACTGTAACCTTGCTATCCCTGCTTAGAATCAGAAAGATTAAATCACACATGGTCGACTTCTTTACGTAATCGTATTCATAGGTAAATTAATATACTGTAACCGGATTTTGCTGGTCCTTTCTAAAGCATGCTTATATTTGGGCAGGGACAGGGGTAAGGAAAAATAACTACAATTAATTTTACCTTTTGGTGTTGGAATTGGTCTCTCAAGTCCATCTGCATGACCTAAGGGGTCATTTGAATCTGGAATTTCCATTTCACCTAGGAAGTTAAAAAGATTTTGTTGAACCTGAGTTAATTTTTCTCTTAAACGGCACTATGACAGCGAGTTCAGCAAATCATTTAATCCAAACTCTGGTACCAGAGAAGCACACAGGAAATGCCTACTGACAAGGTCAGGGTTTATCCACGAGAGGTTAGAAAATTTGTGGATTTACCTTGTGCTTGGCAAACACAGCCAACATTAAAAACTAGTTTCCAGTTCTTACCAGAACGAAATCCAAACAGTTTTACAAAGAATGCAAACATTTCCTGAAAGGAATGCTGCTCCAGCAAGCCAAGCAGCACCTGATCGTTACTGACAATCTCAATCACAAAGCGGCATGACTCTGCTACACAGATTACATTACAGCAATCCAGATCCTATTTTCAGAGATCAGACTCAGAATGTCTGCTGACTTTATTACCTTATTCTTGGACATATCCCTAAAACATCTCCCATAAGTGAAAATACAATAACGGTTAGCCAAGTATCCCAAAGGATGATGAAACAGCGACATTTTTCTGTATGTCCTCATTTTTTTCTAACGTATGTAAGAACAAGCTAGAAACAATGATTAGCCAGCAGTTGCTGCAGTCAGGAGGCAATATCTTCACATTCCTTTGCTTTTGTGGGTCTTACAAAGCCCTGATCATTCTCTCTTTTTTGAAAATATAATTCAATGGGAAACAGAGTGGAACTTATAAATCGTATAAAACCATTGGGTTGCTTCTACTAAAACAACTTTCCAAATTACATTGCATATAATTTTGCTAATTTACAATCATCCATATTCCTTATCAACTCATGTTATGACCAAAAAATCTTGCAAACCTAAGATCATCAGGATCTAGAGTGGAAGATCTGGGTTTTGTCACAGATTGTCAAGAGGTGTACATGGTAATGTTTTGGTTAACAAGAAACTAGGGGAAAGGCTTTCCTCCTTCTTTTTGTTCCCATTCTACTTCCTTGAGACTAAACCCCACTGCACCACTATGACTACAAGTCACAGCAATGAAAAAAAGTAATACTGTCTTGCGTCATACTACTGAAGATGCAAATATAGACACTATATTTATTGTTGCTTTTACCTATTATTGGAGAACAGATGATTTAGCTAATTTGCCTACTAATTTAACAAGTGAAACACAGAGACATCTGCAACTTAAAGCTGTGTATTCATTTGTATTTATTTTACCACAACACTGACACCTTGTCTCCACTTCTCCCATCATCTATTGCTTGAAGATCCTAGCCTGACTACCGATTCTACTTGAGTTGTGTGCTCATTCCCACACACCCCAGTTAGAGTGATTGTGGAGACACTGCAGTACTCCTGACAAAGCACTCTAAAGGAGGAACACTAAGGCTTGGGCAGGTATTGTCTTCTGCCATGCCTAGCACCGACCAATGGCAAAGACAGTCTTTAATCTCCAAACCAGAGGGAGAAATAGAAGTAGGTAGCCAAGGTGACAGCATATCAAATTGCCATTGTAAATCCTGCCTCAGTGTGTCTTGACACTCTTAAGGGCATGGCACAGAATTGCTGCCTCACTTTTTACTGTACAGAAGTCTTGTTGATTTCTTTGACTCCGTGTGAACTGAAGAATGTGTGATAAAGATATTTCTGCCAAACTCCAGAAGTTACATTGAGTATTGTTTTTTACAAAGGGGTAGCAAGGCAAGTTCACATCTATTCCTTTGCTTCTGCTTGACCTCCTCTGTGTTGCATAAGAGTTTAGAACAGGACAGCAACAAGGCCACAGAAAGATAAATTTAAGACGAGAAACAGGAATAAAAAGAAGAGTAGGAAAAGCAGCCATTCTTCTAGTAAACAAGCACCTGGGTGTGGCTTGTTCTGGTGATCATAATCCACCAAGACTTGCAGAATGAAGCCTGTTCTTAGGGGCACTTGGGTTGCTTAAGGACTCAGGACTCCAAACTGACCAAGACCAGAATGGCAATGTTCAGCTTTAAAATAGTTGTTCCCAATCCTCCAGTTGATTGGTGGGATTCACCTCAGGAAAATGCACTGGAAGCTCAGGTAAATGAGCACAGAAAGTCTTTATCTTCCCTCCCTCCCATGCACACATCTGCTAATTTTTAAAAGATTAATAAAGATTGAAAGAAACAAAAGCATTTGCTGATTTGAAAAAGTTCCAATAATAGTATCATGTGATTCATTCTTGTACATGATATGTTTATGTCTGGAAACAACATTAATCTGCAGATGTGTTTTACCAGAGAACGATTACAAAACATAGACACCACCTACCAGCAAATTCTCCATAATTAGCAAAATCTAAAATTGAAAATCCTTTTTTGTCCTTTATAAATCACAAGTACAAAACAGGTCTGTCACTTAAACTTGCTTTTATGAAATAAATGTATCCTCTGGAAAATTCCACCTTGATCATATTTACTATGAATGCCGATCTTTAACCCTAAACTTTCTGTGTCACAATTTAAAAGATAAAAAATTTATTATCAATAAGAAAAATCACACTTTTTACATCACAAATACTTCTAGATCAGATAAATGACAGGTCATTACAACCACATAAGACTTTTCTTTTAAGGGAGACAGAATTTTTAGAGTCCTGTAGTTAAGAACTTAGTGGAAAATTGTGTATTCAAGTTGAGTATTATTCTCAGTGCATTCTAGCTTTGTCTTAATAACTTAGTACATTTACCCTGACAGGATTATGCACAAAGTGGTTTTCTCAACAGATACTAATCCTCATTGCCATTTCGTCTTCTGTTTCTCTCTCTGTAGAACAGATGTAGCCCTAATCATGTGCCATGACCAACTCTCTGCAGTCTTATTCTTATTTGAAAACCCCTATATAGCAGTGCTTCTGTCCACACCTTGTAACTTACGTCCCTTTTCTTCTTTGTTTATTCAATATTTCAGTATGGCTACCCCATTTACATTTCCTTATTCCTGCTTTCTGTATCTTTTCTTCTCACCACTTACTGATGGTGTTCCACTGCCTGAAGGGGAGAAAACTCTGTAAAGTAGTTTTCAGTGTCCAACTTTCACTATCATTCTTGATCAGTAAGCAGATATTCCTAAATTTAACTGTTCATTAAACTGATTATGGATAGAGCATAAATAGTCATGCCTGTTTTTCGTATCTGTTATAAACACTTACCTATTGCAAACGCTAAGAAAAAGGTAGACTCACAGAACAAAAACCTTGTAGAGCAACAACAAACAACAAAACTTATTAAAGACTGGTAAGAAGATAAATGCACAAAAAGATAAATGAACCCTACACATGATGTTATGGACTCACACTGGTGCCCCTGCTTCTGACAGGACGGTTGGAACTAGTTGAACTTTAGAGTCCCTTCCAACATAAACTATTCAATCGTTCTAAGCAGAAGCATGCTAAATGACATCCTGAATGAGAAAAGTGTAGCTAGTTGAAGACAAAACAATTACAGTGTCTGGAAAATGTCTCAGTGAACACATCCACATCATTGTATGAGAACCCAACATCGTAGGCTGGACAGCTATACAGGTAAGTGTGTAGAGAAAACAGCTGCACAGGCTGGTATGATCCGAGCCTGAAATAGCTGGGACTCTGAGTTCGGGGTGGACTAGATTTTCCTGGAACAGAGAAGGCAAAGAAGATAAGATTAACTAGTTTACAGGCTACAAAAGAAAGTGAAACAGGCAGGGAACAGAAGTAAAAAGAGAACTGACTGAGAATAATTGAGACAAGTAGAATGAGATGTATGTTGGGAAATCTTATTCTTAGAAAAACAATTGCTTAGAACAGTCTATGACTACTGAGGACAAGAACTGTGGGCTCAGAATAATTAGTTCCATCAAAATTGAGGTCAGTTCTCAGAAGCAACAAGAAAAGCAAATCCAGCCAGTATTGGGTGTTCTAGGAAACGAAGAATAAGAGTGACGGCATCGTTATGCTACTCTGCAAATCTGTGCTTGCATGCATTGAACATTTGTGATTGTCTAATCTCAAAAAAAGGTACTGAAGAGTTGGAAGAGCTTCAAACTCAAGAGCAGTGAGGATAATTAGAGTTATAATCCATGGTTTGTACAACTGCTCTGGGAAGGAGATAGTTGCACACAGCATGGGGAATTAGCAGGAGGAGTTAGAAATCTGTGTTCAGTGAGGAGATTATGATCTGGTAGCAATTAAAGAGACATAGTGGGACAGCTCCCACGACTGGAATGTGGTCATGGGTTGCTATGCTCTTCTCAGGAAACACAGGCCATTAAGGCAAGGTGGTGGAGTTGCTCTTTAAGTGAGAGAGCAACTGGAATGTAGTGAGTTCTGCCCAGGGGTGGATGAAGAGTGAGTTGAGAGTTTGTGGGTGTGGATTAAGGGGCAGGCTTCAATGGGTGACACTGTCATCGTTGTTTATTACAGGCCACCAGATCAGGATGAGGAAGTTGATGAGATCTTCTACAGGCAGCTGATAGTGGCCTCACAGTTACAGGCCGCTGTCGTCATGGGGGACTTTAACTACCCTGCTTAAAACTATTACCGGGATGGCTGCCTGGAAGACATACTCAGACAGCCATCCACAGTCCAAGAGGGTCCTCCAGTGCATTGGAGACAACTTCCTGATGCAAATGGTGGAGGAGCCAACTAAGATCTTCTCATTAGCAAGGAGGGTCTGGTTGAAGCAGTGAAGGTTGAAGGCAGCCACGGTTACAATGACCATGACATGATGGAGTTCAGGATCTTGTGTGTCAGGAACGGAACACCTAGCAGAATCACAACCCTGGACTTCAGCAGGGCCAACTTTGG